>JAGFNQ010006750.1:290610-389421 GCA_024364735.1 Boesenbergia rotunda | reverse complement strand
TGTCTATTTCAGATGGCTCAAGGTGAAGGCTATAGCACTGCTCGCCCTCCCCTCTTTAATGGGGAAGACTTTCCCTACTGGAAGAGAAGGATGGAGGTTTATCTGAAGACCGACATGGATCAGTGGTTTGCAGTTCAAACAGGTTACACACCGCCAATGGATGAGAGAAATAATGCTCCACTTAGGACCGACAGATGGAACTCGGAGATGAAGAAAAAGGCTCAGACCGAGTTCAAAGCCCAGAACACCCTCCAGTGCGGACTTACCAAAGAGGAGCTAAACAGAATTGGACCAACTGACTCAGCAAAGGAGCTATGGGACAAATTAATTGAACTACATGAAGGCACCTCTGATGCCAAGGTAACAAAAAGGGATTTACTTTTAAATAAGTTATTTAATATAAAAATGCAGGAAGGAGAATCTGCAAGTCAACTCCACGCCCGAATCAAGGACATACTGAATGGACTCCACATGATCGGGCACAAACAGGAGAACCGGGACATCATAAGGTACGCTTTAAATGCATTCCCTAGAAATTCACTATGGGGCATCTATTATAGATGCTTATAAAATTTCTAGGAACCTTTCTAAAATTAATTTAGATGAATTGTTTTGTGAATTAGAACTGCACGAACAGACTAACGCCAAGGCCGAGAAAGGCTAGCTTTATTTGCAGGGTTCACCAAAGGAAGCCAAATCAAAGAGAAAAGTCCAAGAAGAACCTGAAGATGAGTCAGGCTCTGATGAAGAAGAACAACTGGTGAACTTGGTAAGAAAAATGTTCACCAGAAGGAAGAACAAATTTTCAAAGAAAGATATTCAAAAGGTAGTGAAGCCCTACAGCTCTGAAGGTAAAAGCAAAATGATCTGCTTCGGCTGTAACAGAAAAGGGCACTTCAAACATGAATGCCCTTACAAGAAAGAGGACCAACCCACTAAGAACAAAAAGAAGAAGGCTCTTCAAGCCACATGGGATGAAAGCTCGGACGATTCCGACGATGAACATCAAAAGAACGCAAGCTACCTCGCACTGATGGCAACCAGACCAGAATCAAACTCAGATCAAGACGAGGATTCCGAATACGAGTCGAGCCAAGAGATCGGACTATTTTCAGACGGCTCTACAAAGGTATATTTAGATTCAGTAAATGAAAAGTTCTTTAAAATTATCTCTATTTTAAATAAAAAATTGCTTGAAACTGAATCCAGAAATGACCAGCTCCTTAAGGAAAATCAAGACCTTAAGGAGCAATTAATTAATACTAGAACATTAACTGAACAAACTCAAAATCAAAAATTAATTGAGATTGAAACTGAAAACTCAACCCTAAAGGGCGAAGTCCTAAAACTTAAGGATCTACTAGCAACTTTCACAACCCGATCCAAGAACCTTGACCTTATTCTTGGATCACAAAAGGGCATGTACAACAAATCTGGGATAGGATATAAATCAAGATCGAACCAAAGATCCTTTATCTCCTTTATCCACCCCCGCAAAAATCAACGAAAAGCGTGGGTTCCGAAAGCTTATCTAACAAAGCAAGTAGGTCAGAATCAATTTTATGTCCCAAAAAGGGACATCCATTACATTGACCCTAGACACCCAGTCTACAATTTAGGAGGAGGCTCCAAACTAGTTGGCACCTTAAAATCAGCCTCTGCCCAGGTGGGCACTTAGGATTAGCTTCAAAGTTAATTTGAATCTTGTACTATTTAGTACCAAGGTTTTCAATGAGTAAGTTAAAAGTTCAACTTCTTTAAGCGGCTTTGACTAGAAAATGGTTGTTGCTCCAATAAGGCTTCGGCCAAAGAAGGCCACTGTGCCTCGCCATGGCCTGGAAGCCAATTATTGAAGTGTACTTTTAAATTACTACTTGTTAAACTTGGATCTAACACAAGGTCAAATTAACTTTTCTAATCAAACTCAAAACCATCTCACAAAATCATAGGACTCCCTTGATTGATAACTTAGACCGAGTGAGATGAATAAGGATAACCAAATTAAAATTCAAATTCAAATTCAAATTCAAATTCAAATTCAAATTCAAATTCAAATTCAAATTCAAATTAAAATTCAAATTCAAATTCAAATTCAAATTCAAATTCAAATTCAAATTAAAATTAAAATTAAAATTCAAATTCAAATTCAAATTCAAATTCAAATTAAAATTCAAATTAAAATTAAAGCTCAAATTAAACCACCTTGCTTGTGCTTTCATAATCATGGTCAAACTATGATTAACGTAGTCAAACATGATCAAACACAGTCAAACGGAGTCAAACAGTCAAACCTGGTCAAAACAGTCAAAAGTCTGGTACCTAGGGCGCCCGTAACCTGTCGGGCGCCCCTGACAACACTGAAAAGGTAGCAGCTCCAGTCAAAGCAGCAAAAGCTGCATTTGACCGACTCGAGAAGGGCGCCCTTAAGCTGTCGGGCGCCCCTATACGCTCCTGTCCCCCACGCTGATTAAAGCAGTCAAAAGCTGCAGTCAAACAGCCTTTGAGAAGGGCGCCCGTGACATGTCGGGCGCCCCCATCAAAACCTGTCTCCCACGCTGATTAAAGCAGTCAAAAGCTGCTGACAAACGGCTTTTGAGGAGGGCGCCCGTGACCTGTCGGGCGCCCCTGCAGACTTTTTCCCTGCCCGAGGCAAAACCAACCCGTAAAGGGCGCCCGTGACCCGTCGGGCGCCCCCCCATCAACCTCTATAAAAGGGACCCGAGACTCCCTCATCTCCCACACCACATCTCACACTCCTTCTTCCCTTTGCCTCATTCTTGTGGATCAAGTGAACCTAAGCCTTCCCTTGCCTCAACCATGCCTCCAAGGTATGAAATTTAGTTGTGCAATTAATTTTTCTTAAATTACAAATTTTTTTTGCACACTCCTTCTTTATCTTTAATCACTTATTTTTTCTACACTTAGAAAACGCCGAGCAGTTCAGTCGAACCCCGGTAATGAGCCCAGTCCCGACCCTAGATTTCCTAACCTAGCACTTTGTAACAAGTTCGCACAAACCACCTACATTCCGATTAAAACAAGCTACCTTAACCGTCATTTCTTCTCCCAATCCTGTCCAGTCGCAATGTCCGCAATTAACTTCTATCAACTAGATAACCTCGTATTCTGCACACATTCGATCAACAACACCCTATGTGCAGAATTCTATAATAACATAATTAGGCAAGACCACTTGAGCTTCGTCACTACCGTTCAAGGAATGCCTTTGAGCATCACTCCTACCCTACTGAACCGATTTTTGGGACTCCGACCATCTCAGTCCATCTTCTGTTGCTACCCTCCAAGGAACCCGCCTTTCGACGCCCCCTACTCTCATATTGACCTGAACACCTTATACAACTATTTCTTTGGGGAAGCCATGGACCCTGCAGGAGGGCAGTTCCACTCCACCCGACTCCCGATTCAGGACTACGCTCTCTACAGAGTAATTGTCCGTTGCATCCTTCCTTTGTCCACTAGGGACACAGCCACCATGAAACCCTTTCACACTTTTCTTCTCTATGCCCTTATCCACCATCTGGACATAGATATAGGCCTTCACCTCTTCCACTGTATCCTACATGCCTCTAGTGTATCCACTAAGGGGCGGATCCGCACTCCCTACTGCCATGTCATCACCTCTATCCTCCACCACCACGGCCGAAATATCGCTGACGGCGAGATTACCACAATGACCGAATTCGACGAGATAGGATTTAGAAACTTTTCTTTAGCCGGTATAGACGTCTCGGGCACCGGGGTTCTGACTTGGCGACGCCGACCAGCCGCACAGGACATTGCCGACGAGGAGGTCGAGGTCGACATTGCCGACTTAGCAGCAGAGGTAGATCAGCCCGCTCCACCGACCTTGTACGAGAGAGTTACACGACTCGAGACGCACGTCCAGAGCCTCAGAGAAGAAGTGGAAGCGTACCATATTGAAGACCAAGAGACAAACTTAGGCTACTACAACAACATTATGAGTACCCTCACAGCTGATAGAGAAGCCTGGAATGCACAGTACCATGAGATCATGGCACGATTTGATGCATGGCAGCCGGGCCCATTTGATCCTCCTGGTCCCTCCTCTTAGATGACTTGGACATGTATCCATTTGACTACCCCTACTGAATAGGGTTGACTTCTGTTGATTTGTACTAGACTTCTACTTGAACTATGCTAATCTTAGCTTGGCTTGTTTATTTTTTTTCTAAATTAAATTAGGGTTAATAGAATAGAATCATTTAGTCTTTTGGATTTTCAATTTTAAATTGAACTTAAAATGTCTTTTAAAATGTTTTTTTTAAAAAAATATTACTTTAACTTTGAAAAGTTTTTTTTACTTAGTTTTATCTCAAAAACTACCCCTTTCAAAACTAGGGCTTTTTCGAAAATGGACTTAGCCTAGGCTCTGACCCCTAGAATTGCATGAACCTATAGTTTTAGGTAGCCGCATCTCACAAAACACATTAAGATTAACTTGTTTGTGCTTGCAAAAACATAGAACGGTTGTGAGATGCATAGGACTCTGCCTGGACTTCCGAATGCTTAAAGTCAGTGCATCACAATAAGTCTGGGCGTAAAATACCAACGTTACAGTGATCATGTCAAGTAGTCTTGCCTTAAAAGCTGAGCTAGACATTATTACTTAACTTGACTAACTCAGTGAACACTACTATCATCTAGATAGTTAGTCAGTAACTAGAGCTAGACATATGAAAAGGGACCACAATCATTACTTGGTCCAGGGGGAGTTGAGGTCAAAATACTTTTGCAAAATAAATAGTTCCTTGCAATTCCTATTTAATATTGAACAATCCGTATTCTTGGGTCTTGCAAATCTCCTTTTTAAAACTTTGAAAATATTTCAAATTCATTTAAAAATAATGTTGTTGAAAACTATCTGTTAGTTTTGAAAAATTTAGGGGGAGTTTTTTTTTTCTTTTTTTTTCACTTAGGCTATTTTATCTTACTTAATCTATTTTGCCTAAGTCTAGTATTCCCTATCACTTAACTTTGAATCCGACTCTCCGTAACTTAATATAAGTATGTTTTTTGATGAATGACAAAGGGGGAGAGTAGGGTTAAAGCTTAGAAAATTCTGTTTGCTACTTAATTCTGTGTGCTACTTAATTCTGTTTGCTACTTAATTTTGCACCATGTACCTTCATGCTTATTTACTTGCATGTATCTGCTAGTTTTTCTCTAACTTTAACCTAGGTTGTCATTACATCAAAAAGGGGGAGATTGTTGGTGCAGTTTGCACTGACGGTCAAACTCGGGTTTTGATGTATGACAAAGTGGTTAAAGTTAGGGTTGTGTGTGTTTAACCTCTTTACCAAGTGTGCAGAGTCGAAAGACTTAGGACCAGACACCAGGCTGAAGTCCAGGATGGTTGAGTCCTGGCGGAAAGTCCAGTTGGGTCCGCGGGACCTGACAACTGGCTGAAGACCAAGTTGGTTGAGACTTGGCAGGAAGACCAAGGTGGTTGAGCCTTGGCAGGAAGTCCTGGTAGGGTCAAGAAGTCAAGCAGAGCTGCATAATGGGTAAGTAAGGTAAGTCACTGGAGGAGCGACCCAGTGAGGACGAGTCCAATCTTGGACTTTAGGCGCGGTCCAACTTAGACCCATTTAGGTGATCTAAGTTGAGTCCTGGTTAGATCCTGGTCTGGGAGACAGGATCTAATTAACTTAGAATTGTATCTTATTTTAGTCCATATAAAATTGTGCTAGCCTTGTTTTGGACTAACCCTGGATGCAGGACCAAAGGACTATGATTCTGCAGCTCAGAGAGCCTCGAAGGAGTGAGGCCGTAGCTGAGCAGGGCGCCCCGGATGTGTCGGGCGCCCCAGAGTCAACCCAAAGTCAGCAGAGGTAAACGCCCCGACAGCCGCGCGCGTCGGGCGCCCCGCATGTCTCGGGCGCCCCCTGTGCCACCTCACTGCCAACTGCCGAAGCTCACCCTCGCGAAGCCAAGGAGATGTGGCTTTGACCGGTCAAATCGGGCGCCCCGCGCGCGTCGGGCGCCCCAGTCAAAAGTGATCCCGAAGATAAAGAGATCGAGTGCTTGACCGAGAGGGCTGCGGATCGGCAGCCACGCAGAGGGGCGCCCCGGACGTTTCGGGCGCCCCCAGGGCTATAAATAGAGCCCCTCGACCAAGGTTCAAAAACAACACTTCTTCCAAAAGCTTTCAAGTTCTTCTACGCTCGCGTCTTGCTCCGGAAACGCTACACTTCGAGCCGACGACGTCCCGCTGCCCCGAAAGAGTCGACCTACTCCGGACGTCGGTAAAAAGAAGAATTTCTTTTAATACTTTATTGCACTTAATTACTTGAAAGTGTGGGGTTGTCACACTTTCAATTCATTTGTACTCGCCTACTCTATCGGGGTTGACCGATAGAGAGTTTTAGTAGATTGCCCAACGGAAAGGTCCGAGGGACCTGGGCCTTCGAGTAGGAGTCGCCGAAGGCTCCGAACGAAGTAAAAATCGTTCGTGTTTGTGTGTTTGTTTTTCGTCTCTTTCATTTCCGCTGTGCACGCTTTTTAAAGCACTCTGATTTAATTTTTTAAAAGTCACGTGATTCACCCCCCTCTCACGTGCATCGATCCTACAGAAGCTTCTTACAAAAATGTAGAACTCAGAAAACAGAGGAAAATAGAAAGAAAATTCGTTTACAGTGAATTGCAATTTTGGAATTGAGCTCTGGGAGTCTATTTATAGCTCCAGTCAAGTTTATCCACATGCTGACGTGGCCCTACACAGGCGCCCGAGAGCTTAGGGGCGCCAGACACGTGACTTAGGAGTTATCTACTTCACAACATTCGCGAATGACTATGATGTGGATAGAAATTACTTCCTGGGTGCCTGTATGCATTGGGGTGCCCGGGAACAGAGGCACTTGAGTGTATAGGGGCGCCCTCATTCACGAGCGCTCGAGTGGATTTAGGTCACCCCAAGCTGACCAATTTCGAACGAGTCTTCTTGGCTGATTTCGGACCTTCCAGAGTCAGGCTCACCCAAACCCTCCTCCGGCCTTCTCCTCGAATGTGCTTCTGCTCGGCTTCTCGTCCCTCGGACGTCGCACGTGTCATTCTCGCCGCACCGGCGTACTCCTCCGTAGACTTCCGCGTCCCTCGGATGCACCAAGCCCATCAGCTCCCTTCCCGTGCTACGCCTTCCCCTAGACTTCCTGCGCTTCTAAGCTCCTACACACATAGACACAGGGATCAAAATATAACAGGACCTAACTTGACTTGGTTGATCATATCAAAAACTTATCATGGATACATACAATCACCCTTTTTTTTAATGTGTATCAACCCAATTTAAGTTATAGTAAAAAACACATAAAAAAATATTTGACAACGTAAGTAAAAAAAAAATTTAAATTAAGTCTTCCCCTAAACCTAGTCGTATTTCTCCCCTTTGATCAAATCAATTTAAACATGTTAAGGGTAAAACTAACACAAACGATAAAGATATGCAAAAATTTATACAAAATTATTTGAACATCCAAAATTTTCGAAATTTTTTTAGTACATGTCAAATATGATTGTTAGTTTTCAGAAAATTCAATTTTTAAAATCTTACTAAAAATTATTTAAAATTTAAAGTTCAATTTTTGAAAAATAATTTGCAATAATTTATTTTAATTCCAAAAATTACTCAAATTTTTATTCAAGTTAAAATTTTGACAACTCATTTCTAGAAAAATTATCAAACTCATAACTTCTAAGAAGATAATTTTTGAATTCAAGGTTAATAATTTTGAAAAAAAATAATTTAAAATTTAATTTTGACTTCAAATAAATTTAAAAATTTTCTCAATGATTAAAATATAATCCATAGATTTTGAAAAATCAGATTTGATGAAATTAATTATTTTTAATATTTTTAAAATTTAAAAATACATTTTCAAAGGAAAATAATAATAAATCTGTTTAAATATTAAAAATTTGAAAAAAAAATTATAGATAACCCACAACAGACTCTATCATCAAAAAAAAATATTAAACTAATTTTTCTATAATAATTATATCTTTGAAAAAAAATCAAAAGATTATAAATAAGGCATTAATTTTCAAAAAAGAAAAGTAATAATTGACAAATAAGTAATAAATAAAATCTAACAGTTCAATATAGATTTTTGGACCCAATATAAATTTTTCCAACAAGATTAATAAAAAATTTAGGTGGAATTTAAGTTTTAGAAATTTTTATAATTTGACCATTGTAAAAATATAAATATCAATTTAGTCCTCTAATATATGTAATTTTAGAACTACGAACCTTAGAGCGTATATTATTTTTCAATATTTCAATTTCTTCCTTTAGCTTTTCATTTTCATGTTCTAATTTATCAAACATTTCAAGTGGGCATAAAGAAAATAGTTACCCTTTCAACTCTAAATTTTTATTTTCTAATTTGTATAGTGATTTAATTTCATCATTGCCTTAATACCTGAATAGAGTTTATCATGAGGTAGAAAGCATACCTCACTTATCATGTCTTTTTCGAAGTTCGAACCCCCCTTCATCGTTGCTATCTTCAGATGTGGCTCCCCCTTCATCGATGCTTTCTTCTTCTTCGTGGGTGGCCATCAACGCAAGTCCAGCATGTTCTATGAGACCAGACTCATATGATGATGATTCGTCCCATGTAGCTTTTAGATTCTTGTGTTTGACCTTGTTGGATTTATTTGCCTTTAGCCTCGGGCAGTTCTCCTTGACGTGCCCTTCTTCACAATTGTAGCAACAGAACTTTCTTTGTTTTTGGGAACGTATCTTATCCTGCACTTTATTAAGTCCTTAACCTTCTTAACCTTAGACATCTTTGTCCTTGGTTAAGTCCTTCTTTTTCCCTTCTTTGTCCTTGTTAGATTTATTTGCCTTTAGCCTCGGGCAGTTCTCCTTGGCGTGTCCTTCTTCACAATTGTAGCAACAGAACTTCCTTTGTTTTGGGGAACGTATCTTATCCTGCACTTTATTAAGTCCTTCTTAACCTTCTTAACCTTAGACATCTTGTCCTTGGTTAAGTCCTTCTTAACCTTCTTAACCTTAGTCATAACCATATGCTACCCTAGCATACTTCTTTTCATTGGCATTGGAGATCTTAGATCGGTATCCTAATCCCGATCTATCATTGTTGGGTTTTAGACCACCTAACAACATACCTAAACCTTTAGATCCAACATTGAATCTATCTAGGGTTCTCTCCATTTCTTCAAGACTTGCCCTCAAGACTTGGTTTTCCCTTTCTAGGTTCTCAACTCTAGAACCAACATGTCCTCCTTGACATTCCAAGACCTATCCACAGTCCTAGGTATATGTCTCCCCTTCTTGGGATTTGTGTCTTAATTCTTAGGTCCAAAGGTCTTGAATTTATCATAATGCATGATTTTCCTAGGATTTTGATATGCAACATTAACCTATTTTGATCATGATATTTAAAACCAAAATTACGCATGGATAAATAATTGACCTCATTTCTAACATGCACGGAGGAGTTTAAATTTGAATTACATTTAAACTTAAAGTTAGGGATTACCTCCTTACCCTTGTAGCTCCGCCTTGATGTAAGCTTCTCCTCTTCTCCTTTTTCTCCCATTTTCTTAAATGCTCCATTTTCTTGAGCTCTCCTTTTCTTGGACATTTGGTGTGGTAATGTCCTAGCTCCCCACACGTGTAGCACCTAATGTGATTCTTTTCCTTCTTTTCCTTACAACCCACATTAGATTTTAAATGAATGAACTTGGGTTTAGTGTTTACCTCTTTTTTACCTAGTGGACACTTATCCTTGTAGTGCCCCTTCTTGTTACATCCAAAGCATATGATGTGGTCCTTTGACTTTGCTTTGGTGGAGGTAGGAGCTTCTTCTTGATCCGGTATTGAAAGGGGTCTCTCCTCCCCTTCAATTCTTGAAGTGGAGACCTCCTCTTCTTCCCTTGATAAGGTGGATGACCTCTCACTTGATTGTGTCACTTCACTCGATGAGGTTGACAGCCCTTTTTCTTTTTCCCTCTCTTGGACCATTGAATTTATTTCTTTGGGCTCTTCTACTGTTTAAGCTTGTGTAGGTGTCTTATGAAATTCTTCCAACTTGTTCCACAACTCATATGCGTTTTTATATTCACTTACACTACTCAAAACATTATTAGATAAAATATTAATTAATATACCAATTACCTTCTCATTTGCCTTATATTAAGCTTGTTACTCCTTGGTCAAATATCTAGATCGAAGTCTTTTTCCATGCTTATCTCTTGGAATTTCGAATGATTCTTCTAGCATCAAAATGCACTCCATTCCATTCCAAACCAAGTCTTCATTATTGTCCTCCAATAGTCAAAATCTTCATGATCATAAGGAGGTGGAATGTTGATGTCATCACCCAACTTGTCTTCCATCATCATTCCCTCTAGCTTGTGCCCTCTCGGCGGTTAGTCCGTAGATGAACGACCTTCACTCTGATACCACTTGTTAGGACCGTGACCATCAAACTAGAGGGGGGGTGAATAACTTCTTTCGGGTTTCTACCTACAACGTTAGCAAGCGCAAGCGGAATAACAAATAAACACTAAAACAATGCTAACGCCAACCTTTACGTGGTTCGGACATGACACTCCTACTCCACGGCTGTCCGTAAGGTGGACGATCCCTTGATCCTTCGGTGGATCACTCCTCGGATGTCCTCCGGTTAGCTCGTGTAGATCCTTGTGGTTGGAGAAACCTCACCACAATCCCGGACACACTTCTGAGCAACTAAGACTACTAATGAGCTCTAACCAAGCTCATTTCGTCAAGAGCTCTCAGCCAAACCCGAGCCCCTTTAAAAAGATCTCTTGGCTGAAAATCCCGCTACCAGTCGACTGGTCCCGGCCAAACAGCAGCCCAACGGCTAGCTGTAACGGCTAGTTTTCGACTCGATCAGTCGACTGGTCCCAGACCAGTCGACTGATCTTTTGGTGAGTTCGAGTTTCCCCGCTGGTAGTCGACTGATCCATTCCCAGTCGACTGCCAAGCTTACAATCTCACTCTCCCTCACTCCGAAGACCCTCCTTCACGTATGCCATCAAGTACACTCCCTTGGCTTGCCCCTTGAAGTCCTCTTCCACCGGCTATCGTCCCTCGGATGCGCACGCAAGTCCTCGGCTTGCCTCCATTCCACCCTTCACGTGTGCCCTTTGAAGTCCACTTCCCCGGCTTGCACCTTGAAGTCCTCTTCCCTCAGCTATCGTCCCTCGGATACGTCCTCCATGTGTGACTCACCAAGTCCTGCAAACTCAATCACACATATCAAATAACAAGAGTAAACCAAACTTAAACCCTTTGCCTAAACATCAAAACACATAGTCACTCCGGACCATAGATTGCCCCAACAATCTCGTCGTGCCAGCTTCGCTTCCGAGGTTCCTTCAACTCCAAGAATTTTTTCTAGAACTCTTTTGCTGACTTGTAGGTTCCGACACGGTTGACTTCTTGTGCCGATAGAACGGTTAGCAGATGAAATTCTGCTTTTTTAGTTTGCTACAAAGTCTACTTGCTCCTTTTTCGTCCAGAGGCTCTCGTCTTTGTCTTTACCATCGTCATCTTAGGGAGTTACAAAATCATTTTTCATTATTAAAAGTAATTCAAAATCGGTTTTGAAAATACTTGCATTCGCTTTTTCCACATTGTGAATTTCCCCTCGAATTTTGGCGAGTAGATAACCGGTCCGACCATTTTATAAGTTGCTTCAGATGGCGGTTAGTCCTTCTGAAGCGTCCTGGCTTTGATACCAATTGTCGGTGATCGTGTGATCGACAAGAGAGAGGTGAATTGCCCGTGCAAAAAAAATTTAACTTTTGTCCTTGCTTAACAAAGATGTCAGTAGTCACAAGGAAGATAAACATAAAAATTAATTTAAAAAATAAGAAAAGAGATACAGACGGTTACTTGGTTTGCAACCATGAAAGTTGCTAATCCAAGGCAAAAATATAACTCGATTCTCCTGTATAACTCCTTGGCACAGAGAAGCCTCTTACAAAAATGTATAACTCAGAAAATAGAGAAAAACAAAAAGGAAATTCGTTTACAGTGAATTGTTATTTTGGAACTGAGCTCTGTGTTGGACCTTGGATGACTAGAGAGGGGGGAGGGTGAATATAGTCAGACACTCAAATCGCTCCCTCTTCTTTAAACTTTCTTTCTGTGATCAAATTAGTAGCAGCGGAAACAAAATGCAACAGAAAGAATAAAACAGAGAAAGGAATCAAACCAATGCTAACACAACGATATACAAGGTTCGGGGATAACTTGCCCCTACTCCTTGGCGTGCCCGTAAGGTGGGTGATCCCTTGATCGTCGGCAGATCAAGCCCCGGTGAACCCGGATAAGATAGAGTCTCCTTCTCGATGGAGAAACCTCTCCACAGATCTTACAGATGATTGAACTTGAATACAAGAGATCACACAAGAAGGAACGCTCACTCAGATCTCACAAGGATGTAGTAGAACGCTTAAGCACAAAGCACAGAGAGCACACAACCCAGCCCAGCCCAACCAAACTCCTCAAGTTTCCTATCTTGTTCCCCTCAGCTCCTCTGCTTACAGCTTCGTCTCTTAAGCTCCTGCTCAACGTCGCCAGCTCCTTCAGCACCACTGACTCACACCCTGACCCACTGACCTCTCTGAGCACTCAGTCCACTGGACACTCCTCCAGCTGAACCTCCGTCAGTTGCCAGCCGCGCCTTCGTCAGTTGCCAGTTGCGCCAGACGCCGTTGAGACCTGAAAACACAATAGATCCAAACCTACTCCATGGAAAGTCCTCCATTGACCCTCCTCGAGCATTTGAATCCTCTTGTATCACCTGCACACTCCAACAGAGGCGTAGAAAATCGATATCAAATGAAATCAGCAAGTAGCAGAGAATCGGCAGTGAAAACAGACGCGATCAGAAACTTCTGACAGCGTATTTGAATTAAAGTTCTGCTCCTGATCGGTCCCCAGACCGATCAGAGAGGACCCTGATCGGTCACCAGACCGATCCAGCAGTCTTCTGTACACTCCTGATTGATCCCCAGACCTATCCAGCAGTCTGCTGCATACTCCTGATTGGTCCCCAGACCGATCAGGCTGATCCCAGACCGATCAGGCTCAAGCCTGATCGGTTTGGGTGAGAAACCTCGCGACAGTTGATCGTTCAGTTTGATCGGTCACGGTTTCTCCCTGATCGGTCACCAGACCGATCAGGAGCCGATCAGTAGGTTTGCCAAAGTTACTGGAAGCTCCCTGATCGGTCACCAGACTGATCAGACATCGCTGGATCGGTCACCAGACCGATCCACGAGCGAGCTTCGTGCCAACTTCGCCTGATCGGTCACTAGACCGATCCAGGGCCTTCCAATTCAACCCAAAGTCAAGAGAACGAGCTTCCTAGCCCTCTCTGACTCGTCCTGGTCCCCTGGACCAAGACTCCATGCCCAGCTTCACTCATCGAGACTTCAACCTAGCTTCACTCACTAGGACCTGGCTTCACTCACCAGGGTTTCGGTCACCCGGCTTCACTCACCGGGACCCGGCTTCACTCACCGGGATTTCAACCTAGCTTCACTCACTAGGATTTCGGTCACCCGACTTCACTCACCAGGACCCAGCTTCACTCACCGGGATTTCCATCACCTGGCTTCACTCACCAGGACCAGACTTCACTCACCGAGATTTCCATCACCTGGCTTCACTCACCAAGACCCGGCTTCACTCACCGGGATTTTCATCACCTGGCTTCACTCACCAGGACCCGGCTTCACTCACCGGGATTTCCATCACCTAGCCCTCCAAGCTACGGCTTTTTTACTCCTAGCCCTCCAAGCTAGGACTTTTCACATGCCAGCGTACGATCTCCCGATCCACCTGAACTTAAACCAAACTTGAATCAAAACTTACATTCGTGTCAAACACCAAAACAACAATCAGGGTAAGACTGCATCAACAATCTCTCCCTTTTTGTTGTTTGACAACCCGATTTAAGTTTAGGCATTAATGATCAATTGAAGGCAGTTCAATTATCGTAAGGGAATCAGAATCCTCCCCCTACAATAACCCTAAACTTAATCAACCATTCTCTACCCCTTTGTCAAACACCAAAAAGGGTATGGTTATTAAGTTTAAACATACCTCCCCCTCAAACACGAGTCTCTCCCCAAACCCAAAATAATCAAAGATAAATTTTTGAATTGCATATGAAAGGCATATACCATAAATGTATCATGGCAACAATGTATATGCATCATACGACAATAAGTGTGAATTGCACATGAAAACATATACAGAAATATATCATGGTCAAACATGTATATGTTTCATATGACAAGTAGGGAATGCATCTGTATCGAACACATAATCCTGATTGGTCTCCGTGACCGATCAGGTTCGTTGATTATTTGATACAGAAATATTACTTGTTAGTCTGGGGAGCGATCAGATTTTAGAAAAATCTGAAACTCTGATACGTTCCTGATCAAACTGCATTAACAATTTGCATTCCACAACAAGGATGTAGACTCTATTGATATTCGTCATTTCAGAAAAATTTCTGAAACACGACATTAAGAACAAGAGTCATGACTCAACAAACCCTTTCTTATGAATTTGAACATTTCAACATAGGTTTGTATCAAATCAGCATTTTGATACTTGATGTTTCAGAAAAATTTCTGAGAATCAAGGGCCTTAATAATTCCTACCATTCTTTGAACACTTAAACAAACTTGTACTCACTTAGTACCAGGTTTGTACCAATGGAGGATCATGTATATTTCAATTGTACTTAGTTTGTATCAGATTTGTGTGTATCAGTATGATCAGGTAATCTGATACACCTTGATGAAATGGGATCGGACTGAGGAGTGATCTGATACCTCTGATCAGTGTTGATCTGATCGGTCACCGGACCGTTCTGTATGATTCCTGATCGGTCACCAGACCGATCAGGGTGAGTCCTGATCGGTCGGTGGACCGATCAGGTTCGACACAGACTGTTTTCTGATCCTGATCAGTTTCAGAAATAGGTTTGTTTCAACCCTTAACGATTCTCAAACCCTGATTCAAGTAGTTTTAATCCATTTGATCCTAAGGGTTCCCTCAATCAAAATGCATTTCTTCAAACAATTATCAATATATGATACTAATATCAAATTTCCAAAACATTATCAGATTTCATGATACAAACAAAAATATGATCAAATTTTCAAAAACATGCTTGTATCAAGTTAGTATCAACCTATGATCAATTTCTAAATTCTGATCAGTTTAATGTATGTTTATAACATGCTTGCTCCACCTAGTTGAAATTAAATTTGTATCAACTCCATAATCCTAATTCCCCATTCCATTGATAATACAACTTTAGGGTGAAGCAAATAAATACAAGTTTGAAAACATGATCCAGAAAAACATAGTGAAACTGAATATGTTGGGGGGTGTATACATATATATATACTAAGTCCTAGGACCTTGATTTTGTTTGATACAAAGAGAGCCCAAAGTCATACATCATAGTGAATTTGAAACTCATGTCATTTGTTTGATGATGCCTTGTGAGGTTTTATGATGATCATAACAAACTATGTATTCCTCAAAAATTTTCATGCAATACATTAACGTTACTAACACATACAGTAAATCATGGCATACTTGATCATGTTCACCAAACAAAATACCTTAAGAAAAATTTAAGCCTAAACCTTAAGCTCATGTTCTTTGTTTGGTGATGCCTTATTAATACATACTATGTGTTAATCCTTGTTCCTTAGCATGCATTCATGTTGTATAACATTTACAAGAAAATGGGCTCCTTAGGCTTGACATAAGGCATATCATAAACCATGAACTGCAAGAAAACATAAATTGCAACAATAAACCTAAATATCCTAAACAATTCATGGCAAGAGTAAGTTATGTGTCAACCTAAACCATTCATGTGAACGACATTTTTCCTTGGTCATGGGTTTGGAGCACCAAATATCAACCTCCCATGTTGATAGATGTTCCCCCTCAAATAATGCTTATACAATTCGAAATATGGAAGTTTTAGGTACCCAAATTTTGGGACCTAATGAATTTACAATGAATGACTTTGGCACCCATGTCTTAGTCATTTTCTTCCTGACTTTTTGAACCTTAGAGTCATTTGATGATCTAAATTGGGTTCTAGACATTAATGATACAAAGGTTGGTTCTTTAGGTCGGTAACATATACCGGCCTTGTTGTAAACCGCCCTTTGGGAGTTTAAGATCATGTCTAAGGTTTTAGAGCTAGTTGAGAATTTCTCAAGAATAATCTTGAGATTTTCAATTTCACCCTTCAAGATCTTATTTTCATTCTCAAGGGATTCATTATGGAAGTCATTAATATCCTCAACCTTAGAGGATTTTAATTCGTTTACTTCCAACTTCAATGACTTAACCTTATTCTTAGATTTCTTTAACAATTTAGTTAAACATGCGATAGCTCTATAGCACTTATCTAACTCGGGAGTGATTACCTCTTCATCATCCGAAGATGATGAAGGCACGGTTAAGGAGCTACTTGATTCATCATCACTTTCCTCCTTTGACTCCTCTAGTGCCATGAAAGCAAAATGATGGGTGTGCTTCTCCTCCTTTCCTGCTGCAAAAGCAACCCCTTTCTCTTCGGAGCCTTGGTTAGAGATCTCATGTAATTCCATTTCACAAAATAGATCTTCTAACTTAACTAAGGAAAGATCCTTGGAAACCTTGTAGGCATCCACCGTGGATGACCACAAAGTATTCCCTGGAAAAGCTTTTAGAACAAACCTTACTAGATCCCGGTTTTCTACCTTTTCATTGATGGAGTGGAGGCCATTGAGGATTTCTTTGAATCTTCCATGGAGTTCACTTACCTTTTCATTTTCTTCCATGGACAGATTTTGGAGTTGACTGTGAAGGAGGTCCTTCTTGGTTATTCGGGTGTCTTGAGTTCCTTCGTGGAGCTCAATGATTTTGTTCCAAAGATCTTTAGCACTTGTAAAAGGACTCACCTTGATCAACTTCTCCTTGGTCAACCCGCATTGCAAAGTGACCACCGCTTTAACATTTGCTTTACTCTTTCTTATTTTCTCAGCCGACCAACTTGAGAAATCGAGATCTTTTCCTTCAACATCTCTTGGAGGGATGAAACCTTCATTGACCGAGAACCATATGCTCATGTTTGTCTTCAAATAAAACTCCATCTTCGATTTCCAATATTGAAAATATGTGCCGTCGAAGAAGGGTGGTCGGGTGGTGGAAAAACCCTCTCTCAAAGCCATTTTTGATAGCTCACGGTTGTAAATCCGCTTGTACAAAGCCCCAAGCTCTGATATCACTTGTTGGACCTTGGATGGCTAGAGAGGGGGGGTGAATATAGTTAGACACTCAAATCGCTCCCTCTTCTTTGAACTTTCTTTCTGTGATCAGATTAGTAGCAGCGGAAACAAAATGCAACAGAAAGAATAAAACAGAGAAACGAATCAAACCAATGCTAACATTGCGATATACAAGGTTCGGGGATAACTTGCCCCTACTCCTTGGCGTGCCCGTAAGGTGGGCGATCCCTTGATCGTCGGCAGATCAAGCCCCGGTGAACCCGGATAAGATAGAGCCTCCTTCTCGGTGGAGAAACCTCTCCACAGATCTCACGGATGATTGAACTTGAGTACAAGAGATCACACAAGAAGGAACGCTCACTCAGATCTCACAAGGATGTAGTAGAACGCTTAAGCACAAAGCACAGAGAGCACACAACCCAGCCCAGTCAAACTCCTCAAGTTTTCTGTCTTGTTCCCCTCAACTCCTCTGCTTCCAGCTTCGCCTCTTAAGCTCCTGCTCAACGTCGCCAGCTCCATCAGCACCACTGACTCACACCCTGACCCACTGACCTCTCTGAGCACTCAGTCCACTGGACACTCCTCCAGCTGAGCCTTCGTCAGTTGCCAGCCGCGCCTTCGTCAGTTGCCAGTTGCGCCAGACGCCGTTGAGACCTAAAAACACAATAGATCCAAACTTGCTCCATGGAAAGTCCTCCATTGACCCTCCTTGAGTATTTGAATCCTCTTGTATCACCTGCAGACTCCAACAGAGGCTTAGCAAATCGATATCAAATGAAATCAGCAAGTAGCAGAGAATCGGCAGTGAAAACAGACGCGATCAGAAACTTCTGACAGCGTATTTGAATTAAAGTTCTGCTCCTGATCGGTCACCAGACCGATGCAGCAATCTTTTGTACACTCCTGATTGGTCCCTAGACCTATCCAGCAGTCTGTTGCATACTCCTGATCGGTCCCTAGACCAATCAGGCTGTGGCATGATCAGTCACCAGACCTATCAGACTGATCCCAGACCGATTAGGCTCCAGCTGATCGGTCAAGGTGAGAAACCTCGCGACAGTTGATTGTTCAGTTTGATCGGTCAAGGTTTCTCCCTGATCGGTCACCAGACCAATCAGGAGCTGATCAGTAGGTTTGCCAAAGTTACTGGAAGCTCCCTGATCGGTCACCAGACCGATCAGACATCGCTGGATCGGTCACCAGACCGATCCACGAGCGAGCTTCGTGCCAACTTCGCCTGATCGGTCACTAGACCGATCCACGGCCTTCCAATTCAACCCAAAGTCAAGAGAACGAGCTTCCTAGCCCTCTCTGACTCGTCCTGGTCCCCCGGACCAAGACTCCATGCCCAGCTTCACTCACCAGGACTTCAACCTAGCTTCACTCACTAGGATATGGCTTCACTCACCAGGGTTTCAGTCACCCGGCTTCACTCACCGGGATTTCAACCTAGCTTCACTCACTAGGATTTCGGTCACCCGGCTTCACTCACCAGGACCCAGCTTCACTCACCGGGATTTCCATCACCTGGCTTCACTCACCAGGACCCGGCTTCACTCGCCGGGATTTCCATCACCTGGCTTCACTCACCAGGACCCGGCTTCACTCACCGGGATTTCCATCACCTAGCCCTCCAAGCTAGGACTTTTTCACACCTAGCCCTCCAAGCTAGGACTTTTCACATGCCAGCGTGTGATCTCCCGATCCACCTGGACTTAAACCAAACTTGAATCAAAATTTAAATCTGTGTCAAACACCAAAACAACAATCAGGGTCATACTGCATCAACACTTTGAGGGTCTATTTATATCTCCGATCAAGTTTATCCACATGCTGACGTGACCCTACATGGGCGCCCGAGAGCTTAAGGGAGCCTGACACGTGGCTTGAAGGTTATCCACTTCGCAACGTTCGCAAATGGCTAAGCTGTGGATTGAAATAACTTCTCGGGTGCATGTATGCACGGGGGCGCCCGGGAACAAGGGCGCCCGAGTGCATAGGGGCACCCTCATTCACAGGCGCCCAAGTGCTCTCGAACGCTCAAGTGGATTTGGGTCGGCCCAATGCTGATCAGTTTCTAACGGATCTTCTTGGGTGATTTTTTTCAAAGTCAGGCTCACTCGAACCCTCCTTCGGCTTTCTCCTCGAACGTGCTTCCGCCCCGCTTCTCGTCCCTCAAACGTCGCATGCGTCCTTCTCGCTCCACCAGTGTACTCTTCCGCAGACCTCCGCGTCCCTCGGATGCACTAAGCCCATTGGCTTCCTTCTCGTGCCATCCTTCTCAACCGTTGTGTCTTCCGCTCGACTTCCTACACTCCTAAGCTCTTGCGCACTTAGACACAAGAATCAAAACATAACATGACCTAACTTGCTTGGTTGACCACATCAAAACTTAGCAGGAGTACCTACAAATACGGCCTCAAGCTAAATCCTCATAAATGCCTATTTGGGTCATGAGTGGGAAGTTCTTAGGCTACATCGTCATGGAGTGTGGAATCGAGGCTAACCCCGAGAAGGTGCAAACCTTACAAGACATGCCCACAGCTTGCAACCTTCGGGAAACTCAAAGGCTAGTGGGGCGGATCACTGCGTTATCTCGTTTATATCTCATTCAGCCACTCGGAACCTTCCCTTCTTCAAAATACTCCGAAATGCAACTAAATTCGAATGAGACGAGAAGTGCAATCAGGCATTTTTGGAGTTAAAAGCATATCTAGCTCAACTGCCCCTCCTATCGGAGCCCATCGCGAGAGAAGCATTATGGGTATACTTATCTACCTCGGATGCCGCTGTTGGTGCAATATTTGTTAGGTCAGGGTTGACCTAGATTGACTAAGCTTGGGTGAGCTTAGGTCTGATAAGCTTGGTAAGCTTATGGTATGGTTGTATGTTTCGATGTTTGATAATGATGTTTGAATGTCATATGATGTTTGAATATCGTATGATGTCAAGTGGGTCAAGGTTGATTGGAGGCTTGACTTAGCACACCTAGTGGGACTAGTTGAAGTCCAGCTGGATCGGGGAGATCGCAGGCTGGCAAGAGAAAAGACCTAGTGGGACTAGGCACACCTAGTGGGACTAGGTGAAGTCCAGGTGGATCGGGGAGATCGTACGCTGGCATGGGAAAAGACCTAGTGGGACTAGGTGAAGTCCAGGTGGATCGGGGAGATCGCACGCTGGCATCGGAAAACACCTAGTGGGACTAGGTGAAGTCCAGATGGATCGGGGAGATCACATGCTGGCAAGGTGGAAGTCTACCGAGAAACTAGATCTAACTCGAGGGTTAGGCGAATCTGGTTGGGAACCAGGTTAAGTCCGAGCTGGGAGCTAGGCAGTAGAAATCCAGGTTGGTCAAAGGGGTTGACCGGACACTTGGTAGGGGATCCTAGACTTATGAAAACAAGTTAGGTTGGACTCAATCGATTCGGTAATCGATTAGTTGAATCGATTGGAGGATCGATTAGGGTTGTTTGCGCGAGAGAACAGAAGGGCCCTGAATCGATTGGGTAATCGATTCAGGGCTCTGGTAATCGATTGGCTAATCGATTAAGGTGTCTCTTGATCGATTAGGGTAATCGATCACAGAGGTTTGCGCGAGAGAGCAGAGAGGCTCTGAATCGATTGGGTAATCGATTCAGGGCACTGGTAATCGATTGGCTAATCGATTACGGTTCGATTCTAGCCGTTGAACGGCTAAATCCTACGTGGTAATCGATTGGGTAATCGATTCAGAAACCCTAGGCGTCGGGTATAAGGTCTTTCGCGCAGGTTTTGGCCAAAACACTTCTTCCTCCTTCCACACCATTTCAAGAGAAGCTTTGGGGCTTAGTGTTGCTGCACTTCCAAAGTTCTAGAGGCGATCACAAGCTTGAAGATAGCAAGAAAAGCAAAGTGTGAGCTTATTCATTGTAAATCTTGTAAGATTTCTTTTGTATTTGCTTTATTCTTGTTGTATCTTTGTAACAAGCTTGTAAGAGGTTTCTCCACCTCAAGAAGGAGACTTTCATAGTGTATGAGAGTGTGAGGAGAGTGGATCCTTGGATTAGTCACCCAACCGGGGTGGATACCATGTAAATCCTTGTGTTAGCGATTGCTTGAAGTCTTCCACCGCGATAAATCTTCTACAAGCGAATCGAAGCTAATCACCCCCCCCTCTAGCTCGCAAATCGGTCCCAACAAGTGGTATCAGAGCAAGGTTGCTCTTCATTGGACTCATCGCCAAGAGGGCAAGAGCTAGAGGAAGAAGAAGAAGTTGGAAGAAACCCTAATTTCAAGAAGTCATCATCAAGGGGTTTCAACTTCAAAGATAGAGTTCGGCTATGACACTAGGGCACCTCCACCATTCGACAAGGCAAATTTTGATCTTTGGAAATCAAAGATTGAAAATTTCTTCATGATAGAGATAGAGCAATGGTTTGCTCTAATGGAGGGTTTTGAAGCTCCAACAAGCACAAAAGGAAGCTCCTCAAGAAAAGCAAATGGAGTGAGGAGCAAATCATTAGATGTGAGGCCAATGACAAAGTGACCAAATTATTGGTCAATCTATTGCCAAGCATCATCTTGAGCCAAATTGGAGAATTTCAAGATGCCAAGGAGCTTTGGAGCAAATTGGCAAAGCTTCATGCAGATCCCTCCACTGTACCAAGTCAAGAAAAATCCGAATAGGGAGATTCATCAAGTGAAGAGGACTCGGAAGTTGAGAGGTGCTCAACATCTGAAGATGAAGCTCAAGAAGCCTCCACCTCAAGGGTTGAAGAGGAGCAAAATTTGACATTGACGCCGGAACAAGAAGAAGTCTCCACCTCTAGGATTGAGGGGGAGCAAAGGTCACTCACTCCGGAGAAGGAAGAAGCTTCTACTTCCGGATCGAGTGAAGAGTCAAGTGCCACCCCTACAAGCAAAGGTATAAACATTTCAATTTGTAAAAATAAAAATCATATCATTTGCTTTGAGTGTAGGGAGAAAGGACACTACAAGAGTAAGTGTCCCAAGTTGGTCAAAAAGAAGGTGCAAGTGGCACCCAAGACCAAGGAGAAGCCAAAGGAGGTCGGCCCCGTGACAAAGAAAGATAAGAAGCACATTGTGTACTTCTCATGTAAACAAAAAGGGCATTACCGAAATCAATGTCCAAAGGAGAAGGATCTGACAAAAGTCAAAAGGAGGATCTCAAATCAAGGGGGAGCCTCCAAGATTAAGCCTAAGGTACCATTAAGTAATGGTAATTATTTTCATCATGATAATATGCATGCTAGGGAAAATTTTTATCATTTTAATGCAATTTATCATGAACATAGGAGGCATGAGAAACCTAAGGTAAACTATAGAGCTTTCCATGCTAGGACTACAAAATCTAAAGATAGGGAAGATTTTAAATCATCTAAGGATAGACCTACCCAATCCAAGGCCAAAAAGAAAAATTACCAATGCTATATTAGAAAACCAAGCATTGAGGAGGTAATGATTGAAAATCAAGTTTTGAGGTCAAAACTTGATAAATTGGAAAAATACCTTAAGAAAATAGAAAATCTATTTAAGGGATCAAAAATTCAAAACCTAGGTTTAGGAAATCAAGGACCTTCTAGGAGCAAGAAAGGTTTGAGATACAAACCTAAAACTAAGGATGATGGTCCATCCTATCATAGAGTTCCATATAGATATGGAACTCAATCTAGGTCTAAGAGTCAAGTCAAGGTCGCAAGGGAAGCCATCCCTAGAGTTGACCAAGACAAGACAAAGGTGACTAAGGCTTCGGAAAAGCCTAAGAAAGTCTTTAGGAAGGTAACAAGGGAAGTCATCCCTAGTGAATACCTAGAACACCCTAGGAGCACCAATAGGTGTTGGGTTCCTAAGAGTGTGTTTGTCACACCCTAGATAGGTCTAGGGAGTGTCAACTCAAATGGGAAGGGTAGTTAACCCAACCTTGATGAAGTTGGCACTTTGGGACATTTTCAAGGAATTATCTCCCTTGAAAATGAAGGATTCATGTATTTACTCTAGGAGGAGTAAAATTGTGCCAAACTATATTTTTGGAAGAGTGAACATGATAAAGTTGGCACAACTAGGTTGGAATCCAAAGATAGTCCAAGTTGGGGACTTTTGGCATTATCTTAGAAATTAGGGGCAAAGTTAGGATTATCAATGACTTAGCGATGAGTTATTAATACTTAGATATGAAATCTAGGTACTTTCCTTTTTGCTATTATGCCATGTTTTGTATGCCCTATCACATCCCATGACATCATAATCCATTATTCATATGTTATTATGAAAATATTATATGTCATGTCATACATGCATCATCTAGCTATAATTTCTTTTAAAAATTCTCATATGATGCATGGCATAGTCATAATCATGCATAAATTTAATTTTTATTGAAATTAAGGACATTGGCATTAATTGACATCCTAGGTGGATGATCAAAGTTCATAATGCCTAGATAGAAATGCATGAACCCTTAGATTAGGGAGAACATGACCTTCACATCTCACTAAGACTATAAGGTGACTTGTATGTGTTTTGAGACACATTAGACTCAAGTGAGATGTTAGGAAGATGAACAAAGCTCAAGGTGTTCATTTATCCTCATCTTAGTGAGCTTTAGGTTCATCAAAACAAGAATTTAAATGAACTCCAATCATTGGGAAAGCTAATGTACAAGTCATGTGCATTTAGCCCAAGGAACATGATTGGATATTGTTTTTGAAAAATATTTTAAAACTATCTTGGAAAACCTTGGTGAAGACTATCTTTTGATAGTACTCATCATTAATGAATTGGATACAAAACAATGAAAAACATTGAAGTATTTCAATGGTTTCAAATTTTATGTCAATCTTTGAAAAAGGAGGTTATTTTCATAGAAAATTATTTTTCCTTGATAGTACATGGTATAAATAATATCTACACTAAATTTCAAATTTTTTTGAATTTTGTAGAATTATTTAGGAGTTTCTGAAATTTGAATCTGAAATTGTTTTTCAGAAATCAGAAACTCCCAATCGATCGATTGATCGATTGGGACAGTAACTCAATCGATTGATCAATCGATTGAGAGGTCTTTTTACGAGCACAGAAGCTCGTGTAGTCGATCCGGTGATCGATTACAGGTAGCCGTAATCGATCGGCTGATCGATTAAGGCAGGTTGTAATCGATTGGTTCCCAACACCAATCGATTGGTGAGACTGAAACTGTCTGATTTCAGTCAGTTAACCCATTTTTGAGTAACCTAACAATCTCTAGCCCCTTGAAATACTTTTATAAGTATATTTGGGTCAATTTCAGTATGAAATCAAAAAGGAAAATGGTTTGGTGAAAACTATAGGGTTAATGAGAGGTTTTGGTTCAAGTTTTGAATCTCAAAATCTCAATCACCTCAAGTTGAGTTTTCCTAAAGACTTAGGAACTCAAAAATCATTGTTGGTGCAATGATAGAGGTTTAGAGCATGTTTTGAGGGGGAGGTCTTCCTTAACAACATGTGGTTGTATTTTTATTTTTGGTTAAGTGAAAGAATGAAGATCGGAAATCTTCATTATGATGAATGCTCAAGGATGAGCATAGGTTTTGCCTTTGACCATAGAGACTCTTGGGAAGAGTTTTTGATGTATGTCAAAGGGGGAGAAAATCGTGAAAGGCTAATAGGGATTAGTCTTTTTCAAACATATTGTCAAACATCAAAAAGGGGGAGATTGTTGGTGCAATCTTGGTTAGGTCAGGGTTGACCTAGGTTGACTAAGCTTGGGTGAGCTTAGGTCTGATAAGCTTGGTAAGCTTATAGTATGGTTGTATGTTTCGATGTTTGATAATGATGTTTGAATGTCATATGATGTTTGAATATCGTATGATGTCAAGTGGGTCAAGGTTGACTGGAGGCTTAACTGAGCACACCTAGTGGGACTAGGTGAAGTCTAGCTGGATCGGGGAGATCGCAGGCTGGCAAGAGAAAAGACCTAGTGAGACTAAGCATACCTAGTGGGACTAGGTGAAGTCCAGTTGGATCGGGGAGATCGCAGGCTGGCAAGAGAAAAGACCTAGTGGGACTAAGCACACCTAGTGGGACTAGGTGAAGTCCAGCTGGATCGGGGAGATCGCAGGTTGGCATGGGAAAAGACCTAGTGGGACTAGGCACACCTAGTGGGACTAGGTGAAGTCCAGCTGGATCGGGGAGATCGCAGGCTGGCATGAGAAAAGACCTAGTGGGACTAGGCACACCTAGTGGGACTAGGTGAAGTCCAGGTGGATCGGGGAGATCGTACGCTGGCATGGGAAAAGACCTAGTGGGACTAGGTGAAGTCCAGGTGGATCGGGGAGATCGCACGCTGGCATCGGAAAACACCTAGTGGGACTATGTGACGTCCAGATTGATCGGGGAGATCACATGCTGGCAAGGTAAAAGTCTACCGAGAGACTAGACCTAACTCGAGGGTTAGGCGAATCTGGTTGGGAACCAGGTTAAGTCCGAGCTGGGAGCTAGGCAGTAGAAATCCAGGTTGGTCAAAGGGGTTGACCGGACACTTGGTAGGGGATCCTAGACTTGTGAAAACAAGTTAGGTTGGACTCAATCGATTGGGTAATCGATTGGAGGATCGATTAGGGTTGTTTGCGCAAGAGAACAGAAGGGCCCTGAATCGATTGGGTAATCGATTCAGGACTTTGGTAATCGATTGGCTAATCGATTAAGGTGTCTCTTGATCGATTAGGGTAATCGATCACAGAGGTTTGCGTGAGAGAGCAGAGAGGCTCTGAATCGATTGGGTAATCGATTCAGGGAACTGGTAATCGATTGGCTAATCGATTACGGTTCGAATTCTAGCCGTTGAACGGCTAAATCCTACGTGGTAATCGATTGGGTAATCGATTCAGAAATCCTAGGCGTCGGGTATAAGGTCTTTCGCGCAGGTTTTGGCCAAAACACTTCTTCCTCCTTCCACGCCATTTCAAGAGAAGCTTTGGGGCTTAGTGTTGCTGCACTTCCAAAGTTCTAGAGGCGATCACAAGCTTGAAGATAGCAAGAAAAGCAAAGTGTGAGCTTATTCATTGTAAATCTTGTAAGATTTCTTTTGTATTTGCTTTATTCTTGTTGTATCTTTGTAACAAGCTTGTAAGAGGTTTCTCCACCTCAAGAAGGAGACTTTCATAGTGTATGAGAGTGTGAGGAGAGTGGATCCTTGGATTAGTCACCCGACCGGGGTGGATACCAAGTAAATCCTTGTGTTAGCGATTGCTTGAAGTCTTCTGTCGCGACAAATCTTCTACAAACGAATCGAAGCTAATCACCCCCCCCCTCTAGCTCGCAAATCGGTCCCAACAGCCGCTACTGCTGTCGTTCTGCTCAAGCAAGAAGGTAAGATACAATTGTTGGATCAGAGAAAACGATAGAGGGGGGTGAATATCATTATAAAATTTTCGAAATATTAGAGAATATACGCAGTGGAAAATAACAGAACACACACAAACACAAGTCGGTTTTACTTGGTTCGGAGTCGCGTTCGGCTCCTACTCCAAGGCCCACGGTCCTTGACCGTTTACTTTGGGCAATTCAATATTCGGGGAAACTTTTACAGATTGATAGTACAGATATAGAATTGGAAATTGAATTAACAACACTTTCGTAATTTAGAGTTTTACTGACACCCGAGGTGGATCGAATTTCGGAGCAGAGGGTCGTCGGCGGCACTAGAATCTCGAAGTCGAACTTTGTTGGAGTGCAACGCTTGAGCGAAAGTGTCTGGAGCGTTAAGAGAAATGGATGTTGAAGCCTTGGGGGTGAACCCCCTTTTATAGCACCCATACGGGCGCCTATGTCGATGGGCGTGCCTAACACGTGGCCTTCCTTGCGCGATCTCTTATCCGCAGGCTCGGTCAGTGCTTATCCATCTCCACTTGGGCGCCTGAGCTGACTCAATCCAGAGGCTTCGTGGCTGTTTGCTTCGCTTGCTTCTGTTTTGCCTTTGCACTTGGGCGCCCGTATGCATCCGGGCGCCTAACCCCAGCAAGGTGTCTCACTCCATTGAGGTGCCTAGCTGCAAAAAACCAGTCCTTCGATCCCTGCAACCAAGGTTAGTTCCAAAAACAAAGAAGCAAAACATATTAGCCTTTATTTACAACCTAAGTTGTCTTGGTTCTGACTTCAGGTCTCCTAAATGGAACCCTAGGTCGAACTGACGTCTACTGTTCCCTTGACGGGGAATGCGTCCTCACCTACTCCTCTCAGGAGAGTTACCTTTTGCCAACCGGCTCCTCCGGTTGGACTTTTGCCCAATCCACCTGACTAGGTCTTTGTGCCCAACTTTCCTGGTCAGGTCTTCGGTGCCCAGCCTGTTGTCAGGACTTCTTGCCTAGTGTACCTAGGACTTTTCCTGCACACTCAGTAAGCTTGTTAGATCATAACACCACCTTAATTGCTGAACTCTTTGTCATTATCAAAACACATGTTTGACTTAAGTGCTGCCTGCACCAACAATAATATCCTATCTACTTCGTCAGTCGTATATTTAAAGATGTAGAAAAAAGGTACACTACCTTGGAGAGACTCGCATTGGATCTAATCTTGGTTGTTCGGCGATGACGAGCCTATTTCATGGCGCACCCTATCATCGTCCTCACTAACAGCAGTCTAGGCCGAGTCCTCTCAATTCCCAAGGTGTCTGGGAGGCTGGTTATGTGGACAACCGAGCTGAGCGAATATGACATGCAATACCTGTTGGATCGAGAGAAACGATAGAGGGGGGGTGAATATCGTAAATCGTTTTCGGATTAAAAATAAGAGCATACGCAGCGGAAAATTAAATCACAATACAAAGACGCAAGCAGTTTTACTTGGTTCGGAGTCGCAGTCGACTCCTACTCCAAGGCCCACGGTCGTTGACCGTTTACTGCGGGCAATTCTATATATGCGCAAAACTAGTTTACAAAATGTATTACAAGAAATGGTACAGTAAACTTAAAGTAGCTCTTCGTTATAGACGTCCAGTGTAGATTATATTTTCGGAGCAGAGGGACGTCGTCGGCGCTTGTATCTCGAGTCGGGAGGTTTCCGGAGCAGAGCGCGGGAGCAGAAGAGCGTGAATGCGTCGGAAGAATTGATTGCCGAAGCCTTGGGGTCGAGGGCCCTTTTTATAGCCCCTAGGGGCGCCCGGAACGTCGGGGGCGCCCCCCCCACGTGTCAGCTGATCCGAGATCCTCTCGGTCAGCTCTGATCCCTTAATACTCGGGACCAGGCTTTGACGGGGGCGCCCGGGACGCTGGGGGCGCCCAGGTTGACTGGGTCACCTCTTATCCATTTGGCTTCACTGGCTTCTGCTTCGTTAGCTTATACTGGGGACGCCCGGGACGCTGGGACGCCCGGGACGCCCGGGACGCTGGGGGCACCGGGGAGCATGGGGGGCGCCCGGGAGCACGGGGGCGCCCCGCCCATAAGCTGCCGAAGTATTTCTTTCACTTCATCTGTTTTGTATTCACCTTGGGGCGCCAGAGTGATAACTAGCATTTTGACGGATAAATTTTGTGCAATTAGTGAGGGAATTTGAGGCTTAGGGGTGTATTTGTTTATGAAATGATGCATAATTATGAATAGGATGTATTTTCATTGGTTAATTAATTTTCCTGCATTTTCCCACTCATATTTCATTCTATTGAACTTTTGGGACAGCTTGTGCATCATTGGATCAAAATGGCACATCCGGGGCGAAGATGGATCCATAAAGAACAACATTAGACTCAAAATTTCATTCTGTTGAAGGCCTGATTGGTCACCAAACCAATCAGGGGAAGGCCTGATTGGTCACCACACCGATCAGGGAAGGCCTGATCGGTCCAGTGACCGATCAGGGAAGGTCTGATCGGTCCCCAGACCGATCAGGAGGAGATGGCACAGAGGAATTCAGATTTTTACTACTGATCACATCCTGATCGGTCCCTAGACCGATCAGGGAGGCTTCTGATCGATCCCCAAACCGATCAGGGAGCATCCAGTCTGATCAGTAGCTGTCCAGATGTGATCGGATGCGCGGATCATCACAACCCTCCACTTGAATCTGACAACGACGATTGATGGAGTTTCCTTGCAAGTGATCTCAGCCACTCATCAGAGGAAATCAAGGGTGGAAAGAAGAAGTAGAAAAGGGGGATAAGGGTAGCCAAGGTGGGAGGACGCGATCACACAAACCGGACGCCCCTCTTCTCCATCCATCGCCACCAAGGGTCGGCGGTTCCTTCCTCCACCTCGCTGCCGCCGGCCGGAGCTCCCTCTCCACTCCATCAACTACTCCTTCTTCCCCACCTCATCCAGACTCCATCAGATTCGGCAGCAGTTCTTCACAGAGCATCCAACCATCTTACCTTCTCCACAACTCCTTCCAATTGCTATCTGCAACTTAGTTTTTGTTCTTAGAGTTTGATGCTTGTGGATTGTTGAATGCTTGTAATCAATCTCTATTTCCTATGTTTAATGTTGCTTGTATTTGACTCATTTTGATTCATGCTTATTACTTGTTTGATGAAATGCCCCAACCAATTGTTTTACTTTAGTTTTGCAATTTCTCAGCTTAGATTCTTGCTACGTTTTATTAACTGAATGTTTCAAGCTTCTCTTATAATTAAGCACGCAATTAGGTTAGATTAGGTTAAGTTTCATTAATGCTCTATTTCCTTAATTGCTTAATTTCATGTTGCCCTTTTCTTTTCTGCAATTGTAATTAGGTTAAATTAGACTTTCTTACTTGCATTGTCCTTCCTTAATTAGGATTAGATTTCATATGTGTCTTGCTATTTTATTCCGTAGTCTTAGCTTTCAAATCCAAACCCCAGTTTTATATCCAAATCCAAAAGCAATAACATAGAATCCTAGGATTATTAACCTACCATTGCATTCTTTGAGAGAGACGACTCGAGTTACTCTATGCTACATTAGTTTAGAGGAGTTCGATACTTTAATTGTATTTGAAACCGTAACACGACTAAAAACGGTTATCAAATTTGGCGCCGTTGCCGGGGAGTGTAGTGGTGTTTGATAATTTCAGGATTGTTTCCCTATTTTTCCACAAAATTTAAAAAAATTGTCATGTGCTTTAATGTTCATTCATTCATGTATTTGATATCATATGCTCCTGAGTCTTCTAATCTTGTTTATTAGTGTTTCAGTGTAAGACCAGGAAAATTCTTTCAGATCAACATGGATTTCTACTCTCAACAATTTGGAGGCTTCAATGAATATCATGATTCAGAAATTGGGGGAGTGAAACACATATGCACTAATTGTGGCAGTCTATCTCATTCAGCTGCTATATGCCACCTCATCCAAGAGATTGCTAGATTTTCTCAAGAACCCCTGCATTCCCAACATCAATATCAAGATACTTATGATCCAGCTCCTAACACCTATAATGATGACTGGGGAAATTACTCGACTCAGTACTTTCAACCCCAACAGACTCCAGAGCAGCATGGATACTTCCAACCTCAACAGTCAGATAGGTATAACTCATTTTCTAATTCCTATAATTCTAATTGGGGGGATCAGTTATATTTCAGGTATGAGGATACACAAAGTCAATTTACTAAGCAATATCCAGCATATCAGAACTTACAGACATTCCAAGATGATCCTCTGCCAAGAGTCCCACCGGTTCAGCAACAAGAACCGGAGTTTCTACTCACCTTGGAGCCATTGTTCACCCAATTACAGCAACAACATGAGGAAAATTTTCAGCAACTTAACACTCAATTTCAGCAGTTGAGCACTCAGTTAAGCGCTCAGATTCAGCAACAAGAGAGAAATTTTCAGCAGCTTAGCACTCAGCTTCAGCAGCAAATTGAGAGAGATTTTCAGCAATTTAGCGCTCCCTTTCAGCAATATCAGAGTAGGACTGATGCTTCCCTTATGTTGCCTTTCATTTCCTTGTCAAGTGTAGTTAGGTTAGATTAGATTTCTTTACTCGCATTATCTTTCATTAATTAGGATTAGATTTCATACTTGCGTTGCTGTTTTATTTCGTAGTCTTAGTTTTCAAATCCAAACCCCCAGTTTAATATCCAAAATCCAAAAGCAATAATTTGGAATCCTAAGATTATTAACCTATCATTACATTCCTTGAGAGAGACGACTCGAGTTACTCTATGCTACATTAGTTTAGAGGAGTTCGACATTTTAATTGTATTTGAAACCGTAACACGACTAAAAACGGTTATCAAATTTCGCGTCGTTGCCGGGGATTTTCAGCAACTTAGCACTCAGCTTAGCGCTCCATTTCAGCAGTATCTGGGAGACTATAGACAGGATCAGAGTAGGGTTGATGCTTCCATTCAGAACATAGAGCGACCAAGTGGGCAGATATCCTCCACCATTAGTCAGATGCAGACTGCAGGGACCAGGATCGATGTTCAGAGAGGATATTCTAGTTCAGATGAGACAGAGGAGGCTGAAGATTTGAAGAATGTATCTGACTCATTTTTTGTTGCTGATGATTCTATAGGTGTAGGGGATTGCACTAAGCCCCAAGGATCACCTATATTGATTGAGATGCCTTCAGAGGATAGGTTTGAGAGTGTAGGAGATTGCACTGAACCTCAGGGACCACCCATACTTACTGGGCAGTCATTATCTATAGAGGCAGTGGAGGAGATTGATAGTAAAGCTTGTGGCAGCCTTGAATTTGATTCTGAAGCTCTACAGGACCCTTCTAGCTTTTTATTTTGTGATCCATCTAGTCTTTTATTTTGTGATGATATAGTTGTTGTCGATCCTAACTTTTCTAATACGGTTGTTGTAGATATTGTTGATGAAGCATGTGTTGGAAATGATTCTATAGGTGTAGGGGATTGCACTGAGCCCTAGGGATCACCTACATTGAGTGACATATCAGAAGATTCAGAGGATACATATGGAAGTGTAGGGACTTGCATGGTGGAAGCAAGAACCCAAGAATCACCTTCCTTAGTTGAATGTCCACCAGAACCTGAGATGGAAGTGGAGCTTGTACATGACCAGGAGGAGGTTATAGTTGCATCTACTCTTGTAGAACCTCCAGGTATTCTTCAGCATGATCAAGTAAGTTTTTCTCCTCATTATTTAGAAAAATTCATTGAGGTACCTATTATTGGTTGTGATACATCTCTTGATTTATCTTGTATTGAGCCTGATTGTGAAAAATTCATGGATGTACCCAGTGTTGACTTTGTTGGCTATGGTGAAATTTTTGATACATTTATTGGTTGTGATGCATGTCTTGATACATCCTGTATAGACACTGTTTGTGAAAAACCCATAGAGGTACCTCAGGTTGATTTCATTGTCTATGATGCAATTTTTGATAAATCATATGTGGAGAATGTTTGTGATAAATTCATTGAGGTACCAAAAATTGATTTCATAGGATGTGACGCATATCTTGATTCTTTTTATGTAGAGGTGGTATATATTTCACTCTTTTCTTACCCCTGCATGCCTGCGGGAGGTATTTTCTCTACATGATTTTGCAGGATCCCGTAGGCTACTAGAATGGGTACTCAAACTTAACAGCCTACAACCTCCCGGAAGGACTTCTAAGAAGCATGTAGTGGGAGGGGTCGAGTTCACTTTGACTTTTAATCATTTACCCCAAGAATGGATTCTAAACCTTAATCGTCTCCGACCACCGGAAGATGCTTGTGCAAAATTAATAAGGGAGAAACCTGCGCACTACGAGGTTGATCATAGGAGGATAGTTCTCCCAAGATGGATGCTACGCGCTCTCTATCCTACATAAAGGGGAGTTTGTTCCTTTTCATATTTTTCTTTATGTTTATACTTGCATGTTTATTTGCTTTTATACTTTGCATTCATGATTTGCTTCCTCATTTTGCATTTTTGTTTGGTCTTGAATAAATCTTGTTTGATTTCGAGTTGTATCTCCCTACATGTTCCTTTATTATGCTTTAAGAATCATAAAAGATGATTAAGTCTGACTATTGAGTTTTGGTTTCCTTGGTATGCTTGGGGACATTAATTGCATTTAGTCATTTGTTGTGGTGATGGACTCTATCTTGTTAAGATTAAACATGACAGTTGATGGTTTACCTAGTGAGAATATTGCCACGTTTATCCTTAATCCTCTTATATGTGATAGCATTTGTGATACTTGACACTCTAGAACTTGCTTTGATTCTTTTTGAAATTACATTAGCATAAGCTTACATGAATATGATGGAGCCAAACTTTCTTGTTGATCTCTTAGTTTTTCCCCTGCTTTGCTATTGTTACTAGTGAGCATTTCACCTATTACTTTCATATTTCATTGTCTTTCCTTTGTCAGTTCTTCTCATTATCATTACATTCTCACTGTCATATCTTTATTAGCTTATTCTTCCCTTGAGCATGAGAGCATAGGGTGATTGCATGATGAGTACAGTTTTATTTTTCTATTATCAGCCTCCATTATTGTGAGTTTTAGATGTTATCATGCTTTGTTACATTGTCTGAGGCAAGTTTTAAGTGTGGGGGAAAGATAAGTGTATATGGACGAATGCTTGTTGAAAAAAAATCTCTCTATGAAAAAAAAATTGAGAAATGAAAAAAAAAAGTGAAAGAAAAAAGAAAAGAAAAGAATGGAAAAAATGAAAGAGAGAGGAAAAAAAATCTCAAGCATTTGGGATTTTGTTAGTAATGAACAAGAAGGAATATTTTAATAAAAGAATGTTGTGTATTGCATTAAGAATATGTAAGGAGAATTTTTAGTGTTGGATGTATGGTTGAGTTTGTGTTATTTTGGCATATTATTTGATTCTACACGTCATGTTAATTACCCCAATGCTCTCATAATCTCTGTGATCTCCTTTGTTATCTACCTTTCTTGTTCTTTTGGTAGCACATAGTTTCATTATTAGTCATTGAAAATGCCTCTTGATTTGTGTACTTATGTTATAGTAGTGGAGAAGTAGAAAATAAGCAAGCATATGGTAGTGCAATGTCATGAATGTTTTGAGAGAACTCCACTTTTATATCTATTATTTTTGTGAGCATCAGTGCATATATCTATCTTGTGAGGTTTGTGTCATGCTTAGTTTATTCAAGTTGATTGAAATTACCATTCCTTTTGACTTATGTGAGATTTGGAACCATAAATACATGGATTCTTGAGACTTGATGATCCTAAGTAACCTTCTTTTATTATTCTTAAAGTATTGATAGGGGATGTAATGTTTGGGAGATATTTTGTTTTCTTTTAGTTTTGTTTACTTGCTCGAGACGTGCAAGAATTAAGTGTGGGGTGTGATAACTAGCATTTTAACGGATAAATTTTGTGCAATTAGTGAGGGAATTTGAGGCTTAGGGGTGTATTTGTTTATGAAATGATGCATAATTATGAATAGGATGTATTTTTATTGGTTAATTAATTTTCCTGCATTTTCACACTCATATTTCATTCTATTAAACTTTTGGGACAGCTTGTGCATCATTGGATCAAAATGGCACATCCGGGGCGAAGATGGATCCATAAAGAACGACATCAGACTCAAAATTTCATTCTGTTGAAGGCCTGATTGGTCACCAGACCGATCAAGGAAGGCCTGATCGGTCCAGTGACCGATCAGGGAAGGTCTGATCGGTCCCCAGACCGATCAGGAGGAGATGGCACAGAGGAATTCAGATTTTTACTACTGATCACATCCTGATCGGTCCCTAGACCGATCAGGGAGACTTCTGATCGGTCCCCAGACCGATCAGGGAGCATCCAGTCTGATCAGTAGCTGTCCAGATGTGATCGGATGCGCGGATCATCACAACCCTCCACTTGAATCTGACAACGACGATTGATGGAGTTTCCTTGCAAGTGATCTCAGCCACTCATCAGAGGAAATCAAGGGTGGAAAGAAGAAGTAGAAAAGGGGGATAAGGGTAGCCAAGGTGGGAGGACGCGATCACACAATCCGGACGCCCCTCTTCTCCATCCATCGCCACCAAGGGCCGGCGGTTCCTTCCTCCACCTCGCTGCCGCCGGCCGGAGCTCCCTCTCCACTCCATCAACTACTCCTTCTTCCCCACCTCATCCAGACTCCATCAGATTCGGCAGCAATTCTTCACAGAGCATCCGACCATCTTACCTTCTCCACAACTCCTTCCAATTGCTATCTGCATCTTAGTTTTTGTTCTTAGAGTTTGATGTTTGTGGATTGTTGAATGCTTGTAATCAATCTCTATTTCCTATGTTTAATGTTGCTTGCATTTGACTCATTTTGATTCATGCTTATTACTTGTTTGATGAAATGCCCCAACCAATTGTTTTACTTTAGTTTTGCGATTTCTCAGCTTAGATTCTTGCTACGTTTTATTAACTGATTGTTTCAAGCTTCTCTTATGATTAAGCACGCAATTAGGTTAGATTAGGTTAAGTTTCATTAATGCTCTATTTCCTTAATTGCTTAATTTCATGTTGCCCTTTTCTTTTCTGCAATTGTAATTAGGTTAAATTAGACTTTCTTACTTGCATTGTCCTTCCTTAATTAGGATTAGATTTCATATGTGTCTTGCTATTTTATTCCGTAGTCTTAGCTTTCAAATCCAAACCCCAGTTTTATATCCAAAATCCAAAAGCAATAACATAGAATCCTAGGATTATTAACCTACCATTGCATTCCTTGAGATAGACGACTCGAGTTACTCTATGCTACATTAGTTTAGAGGAGTTCGATACTTTAATTGTATTTGAAACCGTAACACGACTAAAAACGGTTATCACCGGGACACTCCGGGCGCCCTACTCAGCTGCTGCCTCACTCCTTTGAGGCTCTCTGAGCTACAGACACTCGTTCCTTCGGTTCTGCATCCAGGGTTAGTCCAAAACAACATAAAGCAATAATATGTTAGTTTTATACAACCTTAGCTCTCTTGGTTCTGACTTTGGGTCTCCCAAATGGAGCCATAGGTCGAACCGACGCCTACTGTTCCCTCGACGGGGAACGCGTCCTCACCTACTCCTCTCAGGAGAATTTACCTGATGCCAACCGGCTCCTCCGGTTGGACTTTTGCCCAGCAGTCCTTCGCCAGGTCTTTAGTTCCATGCAGTCTTTCGCCTGGTGCCCAGCAGTCCTTCGCCAGGTCTTTAGTTCCAGGCAGTCCTTCGCCTGGTGCCCAGCAGTCCTTCGCTAGGTCTTTGAATCCTGGCATTCCTTCGCCAGGTGCCTAGAAGTCCTTCGCTAGGGCTTTGTATCCTGGCATTCCTTCGCTAGGGCTTTGTATCCTGACATTCCTTCGCCAGGTACCTAGCAGTCCTTCGCTAGGGCTTTGTTTCCTGGCAGTCCATCATCAGGTGGCTAGCAACCCTTCGCTAGGACTTTGTTTCCTGGCAGTCCTTCGCCAGGTGTCTAGCAGCCCTTCGCTAGGACTTTGTTTCCTGGCAGCCCTTCGCCAGGTGCCTAGCATCCCTTCGCTAGGACTTCTTTCTGCACACTCAAGTAACATTATTAGATCACAAATAAACTTAACTTTGAATCCTTTGTCAATATCAAAACAAGGTTCAATATGGTGCTTCCTGCACCAACAATACCAGCCCAGGTCTGTCATTAAAGCACAAGCCTTGGCAAATATTTTAGCCGAAACATCTGAACCACCGATGAAAGGGATGTGGATGGTTTATACAGACGGAGCCTCTAATCATTAGGGGAGTGGGATAGGGGTCCTTCTTGTGTCCCCCCAGGAAGATACTCTATCCCTCTCCATCCGACTAGGATTCCGGGCTTCAAACAACGAGGTCAAGTATAAGCATTGTTGGCTGGGCTCCAGGTAGTCTCCCGGGTAACGGTGTATTCTAATTCCCAACTGGTGGCTCAACAGACGACAGAGAACTTTGAGGTTTGGAGCGAAAGGCTACGTGGTTATATTGAAGTCTTTGAAAAACTTCAACTATATTTTCAAGAAGTCAACCTATAGAAGATCCCTCGGGCCGAGAATCAAAAGACAAATGAGTTAGCCAAGCTAGCCAGCACCCTGGCACAATGGAAGACTCAAGATTGCATAGTTCATACTTTATTCATCTCCTAAGTTCAACAACTTACTCGATCGGAGGATCCTGCTGACTGGCAGATGCCCTTTATCGATTACTTGGCAGTTGGCATAGAATGTCCTCCCTGAGGATTCGAATCAAGCTTGAGTATTGAAGAGGAGAGCAGCGCAATTCACACTAATTGGGGGCCTATTATATTGGCGCTTCTTTTCCAGACTTAGACATAGTCAGGGTCGAGATCCTCGGACTATGGTAGAAACCTCACCCTCTACGAGTTGAGCATATGACGTATTGCCTGCGTTCTTTTCAGGGCCAAATTTCTCCCGGCTCGGACATAGTCGAGGTCGATATCCTCAGGTTGCGATAGCCATCTCACCCTCTATGGGTCGAGCATATGTCGTATCGCCTACAACCTTTTCATGACCCAAACTCCCCTGACTCGGACATAGTTAGGGTTGAAATCCTCGAACTATGATAGCAACCTCACACTCTACAGGTTGAGCATGTTATATCGTCTACGTCCTTTTCAGGGGCTAAACTCTCCTGACTCGGACATAGTTGGGGTTGAGTTCTCGAACCACTGTTATTGCTCCTTAGTACTTAGAAGACCCACTACAAACAACCTCGGATGTCTCCACACCCAGGCGGAACCTCGGTCGAAGTGACGTACCTCTACGTATGTTCGCACCAAGCGTTTGTTGACTCGGAAACCTCAGTAAGATACACCCCCAGAAATATATCTTTTTTATTCATATTTGTTGGGAAAGTTACAGGGGCTGCAAAAGGAGAAAAACACAAACCGCCACATCCTCGGCAGAGAAGTTGTCAATAATCTAGGTCAGGAGATATGGGGCCGGAGTTGACCCGTTGGAAAGAGACCAACCTCAGATAGCTGCTGAAGGGTGTCAGTTGTGCTGTGCTCCACCATCCGGAGAAGGCGCACCCCTACCAAATTGTAGAATTCCTCAGAAGTGAGGATGACTTTCTTTTGTGCCGCCCAATGGGATAACTCCCCCACCTAGTACTCCCGCAGCTCGACCTCATTGAGCTCAAATAGCTCCCGATGCACCTCCAGAGATATCTGGAGATAGTTCTAGGGGTGCATCGGGAGCTCTGGTATAGAAGAATGGAGGATCACCACTTCAACCTGGGTCGCATGCACCTCCGCGTGAAGACACTCTAGCTCAGTAGGCTGAACCCGGCTTGATTCCTCGTCCACCTATGCAGAGGCTCGGGAGGATCACAACTCACCCTCGAGTGTAGCCAATGTCGCCTCAGAGTCCTCCTGCACCAACTCCAGCTCCTGCAACTGGCTCTCCGCCGCAAACCGATGGGACTCAGCCTCTTTCTGAGTCACCTTCAGTTCCAACTCTAAAAGGTAGAACTGTCGCTGGCAAGCCCCTAGCTCGGCACAAGCCGCCTCGGGCCACCTCCGAGGATTCCCATTTCTGGGCCCCCTGCTCCAGCTCTGCCTTTAGACACTTTACCTTCTTGCCTTTTGTCTTCCCCTCTATCTCTAAGGATTTAACTTGAGCCGTCAGAGAGTCGATCTCGTTCTGACATTGGCTCAGGGCACACTTGGTGTCCGAAACTGAGATTTTATTCTCATTACTATTCTTTAAAGACACTTGATCTCGGCCAGACTAGATGTGGGGTCCTCAAATAGGGATTTCAATCGGGTCACCTCGATCATCAAGTTGGTGATGTTGACCCGACAGGCAGACAGCTGCACGGATAAATCGGTCACCTGCTCCTGCAATTCGCGACGGCCTTGAAAGAGCTCAGGATAATGGCGGCAGATGACCATTAGCTTGACATATGGTCCACGTCGATCCCCATCATCTCCTCAAGTAGGGCCCACATGGGCATGCCCTTAGCTACTGCTTCCCCATCTTGCCACTGGGTGGCCACTGGACCAAGCAGAGTCAGGTCTAGATGGAAGTCCGAGCTGCTGGGAAAAAGAATAGACTCCTTTTCCGGAAGATGTGAGGGTTCGACCACAACTTCCTCTCGAGTGACCAAGGGAAGAGGGGGAAGCGTAGCCTCTAAACCCGCGGTAACTTCTGCCGAGGCTGGAGGAAGATCTGGCTGAGCCGGCCAAGGCAAGTCAGACCGAGGTATAGTCGGGGCTGATAGCAGCTCTGGCTGAGGCAGGTCCGATTGAGGCGGGTCAGACCGAGGCAAGATTGTTTGGGGCATGTCCAAGCGAGGCAAGGGCAGCTCTCTGGAAGAGGGACCTACTAGAGAAGGGGGCAACTCGCAGGAGGTGGAGACAGCAGATGAATGTGAAGCAACAAGGCTCCCTTGGGAGCAATGACCTCCGAGAAAGGTAGTAGAACCTCCAAGGACACAACAGGATGGGAAGCCTCTTGGGTTGAACGCTTCCTCTTACGGGATATCTGGAGAGAGGAGTGGGACTCTTCTAGAGAAGGTAGGGACCTGCTAGAGAAGGGGGCAACTCGCAGGAGGTGGAGACATCAGATGAATGTGAAGCAACATGGCTCCCTCGGGAGCAATGACCTCTGAGAAAGGTAGTAGAACCTCTAAGGACACAACAGGGCGGGAAGCCTCTTGGGTTGAACGCTTCCTCTTACAGGATATCTAGAGAGAGGAGTGGGACTCTTCTGTGTTTGACTCCTCCTCGGTGGGGAGTGTTCTTGAGGTCTTGGCGATTGGCGCAAGACTCCTCGTCGGGGGAGCTACAACCTCGACCTCCCAAGTGAGATTGATAATCTCCGCACTGTAAGCCTCCGGCTCAGCCACGGAGAGCTTAGTCAATCAGTTTAGAGCCGCTCACAATATAGTCTCGGCTACACCAAAGAGAAAAATACTTAGTCAGATGTCAATGTCACCCCTCGACTAAAACAAACTTATCAAAAGAATGCTCTAAGATGGTTGGAACGGGGCTCAGACTGAAGAATTGCAGCACACCTTCCGCAGCAAAGAATTGTTGTCAAAACTCAAGCCTGAGAGATGGGCGAGAGCTCTCGAATACCCTCTCTTTTGATAGATATCTTCATAGAAGGATGGGCCGACAACTCCTTCTGCCACCAAAGAGGGGCCAACATGCCCTGAGACAACCGAATATAAAAAAATTGGGATTTCCACCCCTTATACGAGGATGACAAGCCCTATCAACCCCTGACCTATCCTAGCTGAGAAATAAAAAACTTCAACTTCCATCCGCTTGGGGTAGAAGAAGCAATGAAAGAGGCAAGGGGAGAGAGGAAGACGGTATAGATGAAAGAGTATGATCATCCCAGAAAGAATACGAAAAAAATTTGGATCCAACTGGGAAAAGGGAATATGAAAGTACACAGAAACATCAACAAAGAAAGGATGCACTGGAAGCGAAGGCCACTAGTCAGATGGCTCTTAAAGAAAGTCACACATCCTAGCGGTAGTCGATTCGGACAGTCGTTCCCATTAGGCAAAACCAAAAGATGGTCCTCCGACACTTAATAAATGAGATGCAACCTCTCTAGAGAAGCACTTGTAAAACTCAAGTTTACGATGCGATACTACAAAAGAGATGATAATCCCAAGGCCATTTTTTCAGTATAAACATAGACACAGATTCAATCAGAGAGGAAGAAGGACCAAAGGCTTATTTGCAAACTTGAAACAGAGATGATAGCAGACACAGACCTTTGGAGAAGACAAAAACGACGGCACTCGAAAGGCTTCTTAGGAAAAAATAGATCAAATCAAGGAATCATTATTCCCTGGAGTTATATACCCTAGCGGAACACAGAAATACCATTGAATCCAGATTCTCCTCCCAAGGTTAACAATCACAGCCACCCAATCTGAGACAAAAAGGCCATCAACATTTGTACAATCATTGCGCCTTCGAATAGCGCCTAGTACTATGACCAGTGGTCTTATCACCATTAAGGAAATATGGCCTCGGAAGGGATAAAACATGCCTCGAGCACAGTAAACAAAGAAAGCAAATCACTCGTCATTAATGAAGGCATGAGTAACCATTAACACACAAATCTTAATAAAATCCTGAACCTTCATATATGTGGTCGTTCCTCCCTGACTGCATTCTTAAAATCCAATCAGTTGGACTCTTCGAGCCTCTTTCGACAAGACTAAAAGAGAAGGCTAGTGATGTCAGGGTAAGTGCGCCAAGCCAACTGAGGAGGCTACGTCAACCTAGACAGGGATGCTTCGCTTGCACGGATCACTCCACATAACAACCCCACCGAGGTTAAGGGAGATGGGCTGAGAGCTCGGGTCAGGCTCCCGACCTATGCTCCTAACATGAGCTCAGGAGCTGAACTCTCGACTTGCGAGTTCAACTCTTCAGATTGACCCCCGAGTTGGGATTCCTCCTGCCTGCGAAAACATCACCCCTTGAATTCATCAGGAAACCCAAGTAATCACATGCCCCCGAAAAATAACAACGGCTCTAAAGAACATGGGTAAAACGAGTTCGAAAAATATGCCCAACTAAGAAACACTCATTGTCAACTCATCTAAATGTGTTATAAAACTCATCCCTGACAGAGTAATGTGCACGAAGCCGACGGGATCATAAGGATAGGTGTCTTCCATCCACCTCCTATAAAAAGGTATTCACCCCAGATGGGAGAGGTATGTGCACAGAAAACCTTAATTCATTCCTATTACATTTTCTCTTAATCTCTGTCTCTAACCTGAGCGTCGGAGTGACTGCATTGGAGCCCCTCCAACCATCTTCCTAACTCATGTTTTTCTCTTAGAACTTCCTGAAAGGACTACGTCAACCTTCACATGGAGCATTGTTTTCTGCATTGAAACCCCTCCAACCATCTTCCTAACTCATGTTTTTCTCTTAGAACTTCCTGAAAGGACTACGTCAACCTTCACATGGAGCATTGTCTCCTTCTTCCCCATGAGTCACCAGTGAACTGCCCGTGAAGGAACTTGGGGCAACATCAATGGAAATTCAAATATCAACAAGCAATTAATTCCTGCCTGTCGCATAAATAATTGCACAGTAGTAAATTGCCATGAAAATAAATGCTAAATTGATAAACTAACTGATAGTGACGGAAAATACAAAGAAAAATAATAGAATAGCAAACTAACTCCATGAAGACTATAAACAACTTGTCTCAGAGCACTTTACTGTTTTCAATTCAATTCAATTCAACTCCTTGAGCATTCGCATTCGCCTCTGGTCAATCTAGAGGTAAACCAAATAGAATGTCAGCATGGGAAATAGTTGTTAAAAATATGCAAAAACCTGTAACAATATGGTCAACAAATGTGGATAAGTAGCACAGATAAATACATGTAGCAATGTGGTTAGCAATGCAAGGTAAGTAGCAAAGTATGAAATATGAATAACTGTAATCATCTTATTAAGATTTATTTAGCTTTTGTTTTTTTAGAGCTTGAACATGGTGGATATATGGGATACACTATCACTCCGAAACAGGAATGGTGTCCTATTCATGCTTGGCATACACTAAAGCATAGTGGCCCACACACTCAACCAGTGACCAATTAAGTGAGATTACTAATAACTACTAGTCTCGTGGTTGCAAGACATTGAGTTACCCTACCTACTAAAACAGCATCATTGCATTGGTTCATTTAAGTATGTTATACAAGTAAACAACACTTCCTAAATTGTTAGTGACATGCTATACAAATTAAACAATATGTTTCTACAAACAACTAGTTTAAGCACAGTGTAGCATTTAACATGAAAATCTAAGGGGCGTTTAGTTTGTATTTTCCAGTCTATTTTTCATTTTCATTTTAGGTAGAAAATGCGATTTTCTGGAAAACATGTTTGGTTTGTATTTTCCAGTTTTGTTTTCCAGAAAAAAACATAGCATTTTCTGGAAAACTGGAGAATGAAAAAAAAGTCATTTTTCATAAAGGAAGTAACACGGTGTCAAAAAAACTAAGAAACAACACAATCAGCATTCTAAGAGTTCTTGCTCCAATTACATAGGGTAGTACTAAAATCCGTTTGTCCATAACTATAGTTTGATAATGACTTATGTCCCCATCCTTTTAGTTATTTTAAAGACACAACAAGTGTTTCCTCAATTTAAAGTATACACTCTTTAGCATATGTAGAAAGAAACCCTTAGCAAGGGTTTCCAAACCCACCGAACAAGTTCGAAGCACCTTTTAGGACAGTAGGCTGAAACATCTGTCGCCCAGATTTGGACGGTAGGGATATGCTTCAAAACTTACTCATAAACTTCTGAAATCACAAGATTTTGCCACTGAACAATGTAAATTATGTTAACCATTGCTTAGCCCTTTCAGGAGATCACTATAAGAATTTAGATTTTTCACATCCAAAATTCCAAATAGCACAACTAGTTTAATAAAATTTAACCCTTTCCCCACCTACAAAGGCTGAAAACTCTTGATTGAAAGAAAACCCTAACAAGAGAGACTTGAGGTCCGCCAAGATGAAATTCCAAATAAAAAACAGAAACAAACTTCTTGAGATAGTTGTTGCCCGTTTCACATACACCCAAGGGAATCCCAGAAGCTAATAAACTGTCGAGCTTGCGGTTCACAAGAACAGACATTGCAATAAACCATGTGTTGACGGATCTAAGCTGTCACTGCGATAAACCATGTATTGAAAGATTCAAGTATTCAACTGCCTACCTCTACTGAGCAATCGGAAAGGGAAAGATTTACCTACGATCTGAATACGGAAGGGTTAGCTGATCGCGTAGACCAGGGACGCTTCCGCTCAAGCACATCAAATTGAGCCGATTGGAGGTTACCGATCTCGATCACTCGCTACCATCTCTCGAGCAAGAAAATCACAGAAATTAGGGAAGCTTGCCGTACGGTGAAAAAAAGCATAATTTCTAGAGGGGAAGGGAGGTCCGTTGGTCTTTTTGATTGGAAATGTTACGAAAAAGCCCAACAACTAGTTGATATTTCATTTTAGTTCTTTTAGAAAACTTTCTTATGTGTCAAAGAATCCCACAAGCACCGTGGTATAATTTTCACATATCTTATTTAATTTAGGGAGCGCTGGTATAAATTTGACAATGGAATAATAATGAGTTTGATTGAGAGATTTATGGGTTTGATGATAACCTAGTGGAGGATCTGGAGGATCGGTTATGAAATTAAGAGTATCATATCTTTATTTTGATTCCGATTTCCGTATATCAAGCATCATCAATGGAAATGAAATAGATTTCATTCTCATTCCTACCTTCTAAATCCGCTTACCAAGCGCCCCCGATATATTATAGTGTACACCCAGGAACCGTTATTGTAATTTTTTAATTTTTTTAAACTTAAAACTTAACTCAAAAAAAAATTTAAATAAATAAATAAATTAGAGGTTCACGATGTGTGTGCGACATGATATCACGGGTTTGGTTTTATTCATGCAAGTTTTATTTTATTCATATAGTACTTTCTAGTACTATATTATTTTATTATATGTTATGTAGAATAAATAAATTAATTAAATAAATAAATTATATATATATAAAGTTTGTGGATAGTTATTTAGATAACTATCCTATGTTATTGTTAATGTGATCAATTAAGTCAAGTTAAGTCCTATATTATTTTTGATGTATTATATCTTAATAGGCAGGAATTTAAGATCATAAAAAAATTGAGCGGAAGATGCAGCGAACGAGAAAAATGGCACGCGAAGGGAATCGACGGACTCGGTGCATCCGAGAGACGAGGAACTGCGGAAGAATACATCGGTGAAGCAAGAAGAACACGCGCGACGTCCGAAGAACGAGAAGCTGGGGAGAAAGGCTGCTCGAGGAGAAGGCCGGAGTTGAGTTTAGGTCATCTCAAATTCGGACGGCCAGAACATCACCCAACTGATCAAATCAAAAAATGGTTAACAAATAAAGTTAATTATTTTCACCTTAGTTGTGATTAAAGGCGTCTCGAATGAACAACACTTGAGGCATCCTCAATGTTACCTGAGGCGCCCTGGGTGAGAATTGAGGCGCCTTAAGTGAACAATAGTCGTTGAAAAAATATTGTTCCGTAGATAAAATTTTATTCATCCGAGACGCCATGGGTCACATTGGAGACGCCTTGAATGTCACATCAACAAACGGTTATATCAACCAACAAGTTATAAATAGCCCCTAGAGCTAGGAGTTCAAAACAACACTAGCATTCATTTTCTGTATTTCGAATTAGAGATTCTAATTTGTTGTAAGGGGCTTTCTGCCTTCGACTGTTATCGAATAAAGAGCTTGTTAGTGCACGCTTATTTGTCTTGGATTAACAATCACCCTAGTACTTGTAACCAAATAAACCTCTATCTCCTTGCTTTATATTTTATGTATTTTCTATAATAATTAATGTGTGTTTGTCCTTGCTAAGGTTCGATAGCAAGAGAAAGTTCTAATTTGAATTGCAGGCTATTCACTTCCTTTAGTCGATCTAACAATTTAGGATATTGCCTTTAAGATTTTGAGATTGGGCAAAAAAATTAAATAGGAAAAAATTTTAGATGCTTACAGGATACACATCATAAGATATGTAGGGTATCATTCCACATATACAAAGAGAGAGGTTTGATATGTTAAGGACCTTATGCTGACACTCCGTGCACACTTGAAATTTTTTTCGATATATTTTTTTTTGCTTAATACTATAATCCAATTCCCTAAATTTTAAAGATAAAAAAATCTTAAATGGCATACCCGTAAAATAGAATTGATATGTTGTGGACCTTCTATCATGAACTTAATTTTTTTAGGTATATTATATGTATTTATGATTTAAAATTTTAATATTTAGGGGTTGGATTATAGTGGGTTTAAGGCAATAAAATTTTCCTCTAGGATTTAGGCTTCCCTCTTGGGTTATAATGTTCATGATAAAAAAAATTTAGATGTTCATAGGGTATATTATATGTATTTAGGGTTTAAGATTTTATGATTTAGGGGTTAGGTTATAGTCGGTTTAAGCCAATAAAATTTTTCTTCTAAGGTTCAGGCTTCTTTATTGGGTTTTTTTTATTTACAAGGGGTTATATGTTTAAGATAAAAAAAATTTAGATACTCATGAGATATATTATATATATTTAAGTTAAATTTAAGAAAATGTTAAGTTAAAAATTTTTTTAAAAAAAAGAATCTAGGCGCCTGGATCACATTTTTCACGGACAAGTTCGCGAGCGCCTTGGTTTGATCAAGGCACCTCAATTCTAATCCTAAACCCTAAATATATATACGAGGTATTGTGCATGTCTCGTTAATCATCTCGGTCTCATCTCCAATTTGAGGTCGAGATTCCTCTTCAATTTCTTTTGGGTCAAATTCCTCATGAAAGGTTAAAGTCTCAGAGCCATCATCATAAAATACTTCTTCGTCAAGGTCTTCTTGAGCGTCAAAGCTATCGTCTTCTATGACAAAACCTAGTCGTCTTTGGGATGAAGTTTAAGTATAACCAAAGTGAAAAAAATTGGCCTTTCATCTCTTCTTCTTCATCTTCTCTCAATTCTTGATCTTGGCTTTGCCTTGTCTAGCTCGTAAGTGCCGCAAGTGCTCCTACCATGCCAATGCTCGCCCCTTGAGTCTAATGGAATCGACTTCACCTTCATCTGTCCTGGTACTTGCTTATAGTAGAAGAACCGGTTCACTTTGTTGATCCAATCAACAAGATTCTATGTTTGCCACGTACCATAAAATTCAGCTAGGTGAACTTGAAATTTGTGGTTTGCATGTCAATCCTCTCGACCATGTACCTCACGATCTTTAAGATTTCACTTCGCTGACGCTACATGCTATGTTAAATTGGCGACTTGAATCAATAATTTCTTAACCATCACACGCCTAGTTTACTCTACAATATGTTTCTGTAAATCCTCAATCATGTCTTAGGTGCTACGACCACAGTAAAGGACTTCCTAAACCTGAACCTTCCTAGCATGACCCTGAGCACCATGATGACGACCTTCCATTGGATTTGATGCTCGACTTCCTAATCGGATACTGCTAAACTCTGATATCAACTAACACCGGATAAGATAACGATTATCGTGCAGGCTAATGAGAACAGGGGAATTGAAGAGAAGACAAAAAGAGATATATTGTCCTCAAGATTTTTCTAAAAGAAAAATATTATTATTTAATAATAGAAGATTAATTTCATACAGTTAAACATGACTCTCTAATCCTAAGATTTATGGGACAAAAGCTGTCAGAGCTTGGGGTACAACATAGGGCACCTGGCACGTTATAACATGTAAAGCAAGGTCCTCTACAGTATATAATGTATGTGACACAACCTAAGATACGATATGATAATTCCTTATTGAAGTATGAATGTATGATAGATATCTCTAAAAGAGAATAAATATAATATTTGACCGTGTCAAATATTATTAGATATTTTCTTTAATAATATGTTATTTTCCTTAATAATCTGTTAATTGACAGTTTCTTTATGAATCTGTTAATTAACAGATTCCTTATTAATTTTTCATTTGACTAAGCATCCTAAGGCCTCTATAAATTGTATATCTCATGGACAAGTTTTTTTTCAATTAATCAAGAAAGTTATTTTATTACCTCTTCTCTTCTCTCTCATCTCTCTCTACTTCTCTTACTTTAATATGGTATCAGAGCGAGTGTCGCTTCTTCTTATAAGACGTCTTTCTTCTTCTTCATGTGACGCTTGATGTCACCATTTTTATTTTTATTTTTATTTAAAAAAATAAGGGTCTAGCAACTTCTAAAGTGTTTTGTCTCTTCCTCCTCTATTTTTGCTCGCCATTCTCCTTCCTTGTTGCTATCAGCCGCCCACTCATGACGGGATAGTAGGGGAGAAGAGAAGTAACCTTTCTGTTTTTGCCCAAGCTACAACAACTTTTGGTTCTTTTTTTTTATGTCGAATATTCAGAAATGTCAAATTTGTCTCCAAATTGGACATACTGGTATTCAGTGCCCTAAAAGACTCAACAAAACCTTCATTGGTGGTCCTTCAGCCTTAAGAAGATGTCAAATTTGTCTCCAAATTGGACATACTGGTATTCAATGTCTTAAAAGACTCGGCAGAACCTTCATTGGTGGTCCTTCAGCTTTAAGAAGATCTTTAAGACACACAACGACTCCACAAGTCCATCCTAAAGTTCTCTCATCTGTGCCTACTAATGGCAAACCTTCAAAATTTTTATCTACTAAATGGTATATTGACACTGGAGTAACTCATCATGTCACATCAGACTACAATATCTTTACAGAAGTACTACCATACACTGGTTCAGAACAGTACAAGTAGGTGATGGCTCAAGTTTGTATATTACTAATCTTGGAAACACATACATTAATTTGTCCAATCGTACTTTTCACATGCGCAACATCTTTCATGTTCCATCCATTACTAAAAATTTACTTTCTGTATGTCAGTTTTGCCTTGATAACAATGCCTTTTTTGAATTTCATCATAATCATTATCTTATAAAAGATAGAGGAACAAATACTACTATGTTTCTTGGAAAAATAAAAATGACCTCTACTATCTTGAAAATTCTTCAATCAAAGCTTTTATTGGTGAACACGCAAATAAGCCAACTTGGCATGCTCGACTTGGTCATCCTTCTCTTCGTATTGTTCAGTCGATCATAAATAGGTATGATTTACCGACTTCCTTTACTTCATCTCCATCTCATTCATGTCAAGCATGCATGGAATCTAAAAATCATAAGTTACCTTTTTCATCATCTAAATGTGTTTCTGATTTTCCACTTGAAATAATTTATTCAGATATTTGGGGTCCTGCACCTATCTTGTCTAACCAAGATTTCTTATATTATGTTACTTTTATTGATCATTTTAGTAAATACACTTAGTTTTATCCTATGAGAAGAAAATCTAATTTATTTAATATATTATGTAATTTTCGAAAATAAGTTGAACGATATTTTAATCGTAAAATACTCTCTCTTCATTCTGATTGGGGAGGAGAATATCAAGCTCTTCATCGTCATCTTATCTCTTATGGGATTGTTCATCGAGTCTCTTGCCCTCACACTCTAGAACAAAATGGCTCTGCTGAGAGAAAACATAAGCATATAGTTGAAACTGCTTTAGCTCTTCTTCATCATGCATCGGTTCCACGTAAATTTTGGGATGAAGTTGTTTGTACTGCAGTATATCTCATAAATCGACTTCCTACCCCATTGCTCAAATCATAAGTGTCTTTTGGAAAAACTTTATAATCAAACTCCTGAATACACATTTCTTCGAATCTTTGGTTGTGCATATTATCCATGGTTACACCTCTACTATAAACACAAACTTGACTCTCATTCATTATTATGTGTTTTCCTTGGTTATAGTAATATGCATCATGGGTATCGTTGCTTACATATACCAACTGGACGGATATATACATCACGACATGTTACTTTTGATGAATCTCTATTTCCTTTTTCGGCAGTCTCTTCAATCTCTCCTCCAGATACAGGTGATATTTTTTGATGTCACCCAACATTATCAAAAGAGATGGCATCCTTGGTCCTGCTCCAGAGCTCCCTAATAACTCTCCTATACCATCAAAATCGCCTCAAGTTACTGCTCCAATCTTAGAAGTCTCACCAGCCAAAGATAATATGCTCTCTAACCCTGGATCCTCGGATAATACAAGTTCGACAATAAACTCACCATGCCAACCCACTTCCTCATCACCATCAACAAGTGATTCAGATGATAATGCTCCTCGTCGCATGCTTCCCTTAAGTGACATATATGCACGATGTCCACCAATGGCTACTCGATATCCTCTTCCTCGAGTTCTAGTGGTTTCCTCAAAAACTATTGAACCAACTTACTTTACACAGGCAAACAAGGATCCAAATTGGCGTAATGCAATGGCTACAAAATTTGATGCACTTCTTCACAATGAAACATGGAGCCTAGTTCCACGCACTCCGTCCATGAATGTTGTGGGCTCGAAATGGATATTCCGTCTTAAGCATTGAGCTGATGGTTCTCTTGAACGGTACAAAGCTAGACTTGTAGCCAAAGGATTTAGCCAACAGCCAGGTATTGACTTCAATGATACCTTTAGCCCAGTCATCAAAATTACTTCTGTCAGATTCTTGTTATCAATAGCTATTAGTTCTAATTGGACTATCCGACAATTAGACGTTTCTAATGCATTTCTTCATGGTATTCTTGAGGAAATGGTATTTATGGAGCAACCACCTGGGTTTGTTCATCCACAATTCCCATCTCATGTTTGTCACCTCAAGAAATCTTTATATGGTCTTCGGCAAGCTCCTCGTGCATGATTTCATCGATTATCTAAATGGTTACAGGCTCAAGGATTTTCTAGATCAAAAACTGACTCCTCTCTATTCTATAGACATAATGATGGATCTATGATATTTTTTTCTTATTTATATTGATGATATTCTATTAACTGGCAATGATCAAAAGCGCATCACAAATTTATTAAGTCTTCTCAATAAAGAATTTCCTATTCGAGATTTAGGAAATGTTCATTTTTTTTCTTGGTATTGAACTGATTCCATGTGATGAAGGTTATATCCTCTCTCAGAGCAAATATATTATTGGGCTTCTTCAAAGAGCTAAAATGGATGGAGTATGTCTGGTTTCTACACCAATTGCTCCAAATATTGTCTCTACACCTTCTTCCTCTTCGGTGATGGATGATCCCCAGGTTTATCGAAATATTGTTGGAGCTTTATAGTATGTTACTATCACGTGCCTTGATATTACGTTTGCAATAAATCGTGCTTGTCAGTTCATGCATACACCCACTGAACAAAATTGGGAAGGTGTGAAAAGAATACTTAGTTATCTCAAAGACACTATTCTATATGGTCTTCTTTTATATCGACAATCATCTCGAGATTTATATGCCTATAGTGATGCGGATTGGGCAAGTTCTCCTGAAGATAGACGCTCTACTAGTGGATATGCAGTATTTCTTGGACGAAATGTTATCTCTTGGAATTCGAAAAAGCAACCTACAGTATCTCGTTCAAGTACTGAAGTTGAATATAAAGTTATAGCCAATGCAACGTCAGAAATTATTTGGCTTCAATCCTTTCTTTCGGAACTTTATCTTGCATCGCATATTGCACCAAAAATTTGGTGTGATAATATTGGAGCAACATATCTTACATCAAATCCAATATTTCATGCTCGAACAAAACATGTTGAAATTGATTTTCATTTTGTTCAAGAGCGGGCGGCAAACAAACAATTATCTATTTCTTATATATCTGCACAAGATCAAATTGCTGATATCTTTACCAAGTCATTATCCAGACAACGTTTTAGCATATTATCATGCAAACTCAACGTCAGAGATCTCCCGTTAAGTTTGTCGGGGGGTAAAAGAGAATAAATATAATATTTGACCACGTCAAATATTATTAGATATTTTCTTTAATAATCTATTATTTTCCTTAATAATCTGTTAATTGATAGTTTCTTTATGAATATGTTGATTCTTATTAATTTTCATTTGACTAAGCATCCTAAGGCCTCTATAAATTGTATATCTCATGCATAAATTTTTTTTCAGTTAATCAAGAAAATTATTTTGTTACCTCTTCTCTTCTCTCTCTATCTCTAGTCAAATATTATTAGAAATTTTCTTTTAATCTCCACATCAATTAATACATAGAGAAAAAAGGTATTAGATGGTTATGATATAAAAAGACATCTGCTCTGACAGACGGAGGTACGCACTAAAATACATATATACATACCGCTCTATTTTCTTAACTATTATTCCTTTCCTTCTTCTTCGTCGGAGATTGACTTAAACGTCAGGAGTGGCTAAGTGAAGTACCCATTGACCTCCATTCTAATGTTCTCTTTCCCTCTCATACTTTGCAGGTATTGAAGTCGGACGAATACTCGGTCAACATAGAATACAATTTACTTGTACATGGCTTATTTATGTCTATCAACGATCTCAGACGTACGGTAACAATGCTCATTCTTATTCAAACAAACCCAATCCATCAAGAAGGTCAGAGGACTGTTTGACCCGCCGAGAATCGTTAGTTGATCTACGCCACAAGAAAACTTACAACTTGGCTTGCTCATTTTGCCAACTAATTAAAAATTCTCTCAGCTGCATACGTAAACAGTAGCCAAGGTGGTTGTTTCACTAAGCTCTACGTACGTGCAATAGTACACAAGAACAACCAGAAACTTTATTTTGTGCTTGCTTATCTATTAGCTAGTTAAGTTAAATATTGCAGAAAACATATATAAACAGACATATAAATATCAGTTCGGTGATCATCCCATAAACGAATATATATTATTGAGACACTTCTCTGAACATGTCCTTGAAAAACATAGGCCCACTAGGAAATGCTGTAAAATTACAGTGTCCTCTTGCCAGGTCCACCTTCACGATGGTGTGATCACGGATCAGTGTAAAATGGCTCAAAACAGCTTGCATACTTCCTGCTTCTCTTTTCCACACAATGAGCATTTAATACGTACTCCACTGACCTTCTATTTCCATGTCAAAATGATTACTCAAATTCCAGTTAATTCCATATATATATATATATATAGACATCAATAATTCCACTTAAGCAACTTGGTGGATGAGATGGATATCTTTTTTGAAGTTTCAAAACCTAAAATTGTACCATATCTAGCTAACTAGGCCTCAGCTTTATGCAAAAGCAAACACTGAAGAATTCCAAAAGAAGAGGTCACATAGGAAGGTCCTTAACCTCCCAATAGGGATTCGAGGGCACCCCCTTTCTTCCAGCAAAATTGTTCAATGATATGATGTTGAGAAAATTGCTAGAAGCAAACGACCAGTACTGCATAGTTAATAATAATGTAACTGAAACTAAGTATCAAAGTAGCTACGAATTGTACATGAAAATGAATAATTAATTAATATTTGCTTGATCTGTACCTACTCAACTTTCACATAAATTAGTTAGCCATAAATTAAGTCACTAATTAAGTTGATTATTTTCCTGTTCGAAATCACTTAGTTTTATATGCTTAATTTCTAACGTTTCATAGCAACTTTATTAGGTGTGCTTTCTTCTCAGAAATATGAAGGAAGCTAGCACTGTTAAGAATTTTGGAAAAAGATTAATGGTAATCAATTATATATATCTTAATTCGAAGAATCCCTCAAAACCTATACAATTACAGTCATAAAGATCGATGCACCCGTTTCAGCTAGCTTATAGGCACAATAATTTGCGCTGAAACTTTTTATATACTCAACAAAACAAATCCATAGATGTCCACTTCTCTAGATTACATGCAAGAACATGAAATAGATGCACCTAGAGAGAAATTAAACCCTTACCGTAAATCAAAGGATGAGGGGATCATGAGCTAAGAGCAGTGGCGCCAGGCACGAGTCACTTGTTTGCTGATGCAGCATCATCAAGATTCTCATCGCACATGATCAAAACAACCGCTTGCAGTCCATGTGAATCTTGATGATGCCACACCCGCAAACACCGACTAGTTTATCGGTCGGTCGGTCGCCCGACTCCGCTCCGGTGCTCCATGATACTTTTGGTAGAGTTCAGACCTCCGGTCGGGTTGAAGATGGACACAGATAGAAAGGGAAAAAAAAATGAAATTTTGGAGGGGAGGGGAGTACTGCCAAGGAGGGTGGCATGATCCAGATCCGGTTCCTCCTGAGCAATTGCTAGTGGCTTGCTGACTCAGGAGAGGTACCGACTGTCTCAGCTTAGAGAAGGGTGAAAGAATGCAGCTGGAACACCAATAGATTTAATTCATCAAGAAATAGAGAGAGAAGTTAAAGAGGAGAAGCTATTCACTCCCTTACCTCTACTGGCCATCTCATCTGCCAAAGTCTACACAGTTCAGAACTCTGTCAATAGCTTAAGAATAATAATTTCAACCTGGAAATTAAACCTAACAGACTAGAGAAGGAACAGCATGGATAACAGGCCAAAAAGAAAGGGGGAAGGATGGCTAAATGGTGAGGCAGTTTACTGAGAGGGAGCTAGCTAGCTCTAATGGAGGTCTTATATAGATGAAATTGGTACTGCTTCAGGTCTCTTTTTCTAAACCTAGAACAGCAATCCATTAGGGCTCAAGTGTTAAGTTTTTTTTTTCCTTCTCTTTAACATGCATTTATCAATTCATGGAATTTTAATGATTCCAGTAGTCTCCACTTCTTTCCATATTCAATTCAACGAGTCTTTGGACTTTGACATTTCTTGTCATGTTCTAACATGGAATGTTGACTTATCCTTTTGATTTAACAATATTCAGGAATGTTGAAGATGGGTTATATATTGTGCTGATTTAGATTCTGTTTAATATCTAATTAATAAAATAATTTCATGTTTTTATGATGGATTGCATTTCATAGACGACTTAGATCCAACACTTATAATTTAGTCATTTTTCCCTATATATAATTCATAACTATAGTCCGATAATAATTTGTGTTTATATATAATAAATAAAATTTTCATGTACGTATTAAAAATTACTGCATTGCAATATTGGCATGTGATGTTCACATGTGATCACATGATTTATAAAGGAAAATAAATAAATAAAAAATAAATTCTTTAAGTCCTCTCTTTCACACTGTTACGTTGCAGATGTCATATATCCTTGTTCATTGTGCTGCGAGATCAAACCAATATGATTTTTTTTTAATTTTAAACGATCGTAATGTTTAGCTCTAGATTAAGAATCAAACTCTATTGGTAATTAATTATATGTACGTATTTCAAATATCTATATTTATTATGAAAAAATATGTAACGGTCAACTTTCGGTCTTAAATTTTACCATTTAATCCCGCATCCAAGCCGTCGAAGATTTTATTATTATTTTTAATAATCCCTATTTTATGATATTTTTGATATATATGGGTCTTAGTTTGTTTAAATCAGAGTCATGTTTTATTAATTTTAATGTTTATAAAGAAATTTTCATTTTTGGAAAGATTTCCTGCATAATTGCTATTCTACCGGCCGTCACATTGGAATTTTATTTGCGTCAATTTTTTTTAAATATTCCATATATCGAACTCGTATGATCCGATTAATTTTAGAAATGATTGGCTATCAGAGTAAATCGAAAAACACAGATGAATCATTCTTACGATTTGACTCATTCTGAAGATGATCGACTACCAGGGTAGTTAAATTGAGAAGCACAGATAAATTTTAATAGACGACCTTCACAAAATTTTCAAACTCATCAATGTAACGTATTCTAGGTGAGATTTGAATTCTCATTGTCTAGGAAGCCCATCCCACCTTTTACCATTTCAACATTAGCCTTGTTTCATCTTTCCATTCGCATACCCTAAACCTTAACAATGATTATTCAATTAGATGATAAAAATACTATTAATAAATTTTAATCTTATTATCATTAAAAAAAACTAGTATCTAAGGGTATTTCCGATGATAGGAGGTCCCATGGAGATTTGTTATGACCCCTACAGCATCACATTAATATTACATTAAAAAACACTCATTCATCTCCCCACTATATACATTTCAACAACTTTTTTATGAGTTTCACTCATTTTTTTTAAATAATCATTATCAAATTTTAAACATCATTTTAATATTTTAAAAAACTAAAAAATTAAAAAAGGAACTGCTCCCAACTGCAAGCTTAATTAAAAGGATCATTGACTTAACAAGATAAGCTGAAATGTGGATCATGAGAGATAAGTGAGTAACATTCTTTCAAAAGATTAGAAATTAATTTCTTGATTGTTCTCCAAATTAAGGACTCCATTTTGATAATTAAGTCAAATGAAGTTGATAGGTTATTAATGTCATATTCGAAGTGACTTAACCAACCTAATTAATCATAACCCGTAGACTTGACCTGATCGCTCGATCGAGAGCCTGATTGATACAGGACTCGATCAATTCAATTTGTCCGGCCGGAACGGATCTTGCTAGCTAGCTCATTTTGAAAAACAACAATATTTAGATTCTTTTTATTTTGGTGCTGACGAAAGAGAACAAGAGAGGTACAATTTTATGTGTCATCTCCATCGACTGATCTGAATCTGTCTCCATGATTAATTCCACTATCAAATGCTTTCAATGTGCTCCTGTCCTTCAGGGACCAAGCTTGTCAACTTTCTTCTCGATCAAAGAGTTTTTTTAATTTAAATTTTAAAGTAAAATTTTCTAAAAAACAATTCAACAATTAATGATTCATATTCAGCATCACATTCTCCCTCTTTCTTATTGGTTGATTTAAAAGGCTAGATACGAATCATTTAAGTCGTCATCATAATCATCTAAACTTGTCCCCCTTAGCTAGCAATCTTGACTATTATTATTATTATTTCATATTTAGGTTTATATATCTATAAACACAAATAGTTTCTTGGTGGACGCGAAGAGTGGCGTGGAGAGCATTGCCTTTTGCTTTCGGTAGCTCGTCATTTAATGAAATATTATACATTATACGATATTTGTCTTGTCTTTTAATGGACGACCACGGATCGATGTAGCCTTGGATTTGAAGAACGCTGAGGAATCTTTGAGGTTCACTTCGCTGTCGTAGATTTTGCAAAAAATAATATATATCTTTTTCAAAAATATATAATTAAAACTACGTCGTCCGATTCTGCAAAATAATAAATTAGTACTGGTGGAATTTGGTGCGGGTGGGAAACTTAACCTGTACCGTTCGCACCCTTCTCCAGGTCCAGACATCCACCGCTCGTCCTTGTAGATTTAAAATGGAGGGCTGCATGTGCCCGGCACATGTGTCGTGATTAAGTTTCTTGGTCGAGTGATAAAATATGCAAAATTTATATTTTCATGGGAGGAATTGATTTGATGATTAACGTATACAATATTATCATCATAAAATTTAAATATTAAATTTTAACAAAGTTAGGTGTTTATTTTTTCTTATGATTAGTTACTATTTGGATTGGCAACCCTGTTTACTCTTCCATATCGATCGTAGGACGGATTAGCAGAGATATTGAGGACAAATGAATGGCTTTTATCATCAAATTTGAGATTTAGATGTGATATACTGTAATTTTTTTCTAAATATATAACAGATTTGAAAATATTAATTATTAAGATGAATATACTTTCTTGATTTATTTGGATGGTTAATAAAAAAATTTTATGGTTTAAATCGATTATTTCAGAGATAATTGGGCAAATGGGTGGAGGACTATTTTTTCCGGCTAGCGCTCCGAGACAGATGCTTTAAGATTTTACGGGTGGCACACGCTTAATGCGTTCTTTGACTTAAGTATGTTTTTTTGTATTTTTGTTGTCGTTATTTAAAATAATAGATATATAAAAATAAAAATATCCATATGGACGTAAGAATCTTTTTATTTATTCATATTAAAAATATTTTTGTTTAATCAGTGGTCTTCATTTTCCTCTTCATCTCTTTTTCATCGACATCATCTGATACTTCTGTATTCCTCTGTCACAGTTTGGTTTTTTAACTTAGTTTCTCACATACGATGCCAATTGATGCTGCCCAACATCCATAGAGGGCAACCCACCAGTGTCTTGTCAGGAGGGAAATTGACCTCGTGATATGCACATGATGAGATTCCCTTTTTGGATGGATCTGAAGAAGAAAATACAAATTAGGAGGACGGCCGGAGAGTTTCCGACGCAACCACTCTGACGCTCAACTTAAAGAAAGTTCAGAAATGAGAGGAGTATAAGGAATTGACTAGGTTTTACGCATACCTCTTCTATAGATGAGAATACCTTTTTATAGGTTCAAGGAAGGAATCACATACAGAAGTGAATCCGTATTTTCTGGCACCGTTACTTCCAGTACACATAGTTTCTTTTATTGCGTGTAAATGGGGAGTCAAGAAGGACGTTATGAGGACACGTGTTCCCGTCCGTTTTGACCACGTCCTGGATGACCATTGTCTTTTTTGCTAAGTCAAGATCCTGACTAGGGAGTCGAGCTTCTAGACCTTGGACCAGGGGTTGGAGATTTGCCTCTGGACCTAGTCGGGAGTCGAGTATGAGCTCTTGAGTCTAGTGGGCTCCGAGTCGGGAGCCTGATTTGGGAGGTTCTGTTATATATCTTAGGATATATGGTGTGAATGGAAAAGAGGTGGAGGGACTTTTAGTCCCACATGGTTACTTTCTCTTGAGTAGAAAGTGAGGAGGAGAATAAAAGGGCCCCCTTGAGAGGGGGGCTTTAGTTCCACATTGGGAGCTTAAGGCAAAATATTTGGTTTATATTGTATCACAAGCATGGTAGTTGTGAACAAATGCTAGGGGAGAGGCTCTCTCTCACGCGTGGGTGCGCAGGGGGGGTGCAAATCTAGGGCCCGGATTTGTACTGAACCAAGTGAACTCGTGTGCATGCACGACCCGCGCACGTCGAATGTCGGACCGGTCGGGGCAAAATTTGTCCAAGCAGATGAACCAAAGTTTTGCCGATTTGATTTTTGCTCGAATGTAACTGATGCATTAATTTTGTTTAATGCGAGATCAGTAACCCCCAGACGTTTGGATCTGGTCGGGTAAATGCCATTAAATGACGATTAATTCGTCATTTAATACTGCGAGATCTGAGCCTATAAAAGGAGGTCGTGACCGAGAGCAAAGAGAGACGCACAGGCAGAAACGCAGTGCGAAATTCTTCTCCACTCCACCTCGCTCCCGACCCCGCTGATAGCAGTCGGGTACCTCCTCAGTTCGCCACGAGCAACGAGTGCTCCGTTGTGCCCGTGGTCTGCTGTTGTATCCTGAGAGACGGAAGTCCATCTGAGCCTCGAAGCACCGCCGGAGGAGGACGAATCTGTTTCAAGGAAACTGCGCTGCGCAGGCCTCAGCAACTCCCCGGTCGGGAAACTTCATTCGGGAGCTCACTCGGCCGCTCGGGAAACTTCATTCGGGAGCTCACTCGGCCGCTCGGGAAACTTCATTCGGGAGCTCACTCGGCCACTCGGGAGCTCACTCGGCCGCTCGAGAAACTTCATTCGGGAGCTCACTCGGCCGCTCGGGGAACTTCATTCGGGAGCTCACTCGGCCGCTCGGGAGATTTCACTCGGATCTCACTCGGCCACTCGGGAAAACCTGCTCGGGTCGGGAGATTCCACTCGGACCTCACTCGGCCACTCGGATCTCACTCGGCAGCTTCGGTTTTCAACTCGGCCACTCAACAGAGATAAGTTGAAATTGTTTTGTAATTTCAATTTAGTATAAAATCTCGGAAAAATCCTCCAACAATCTTGAAACAGATCCGATTCTGTTGAGATGGCCACGGAACGTGTTGAGGTGAAACAGACTCATCACCAGGCCCCCTCCGCCCCGATCGGGAATGCCCCGATCAACCATGGGGAAAAGCCAGAGAAGTTCACTGGGTTGAACTTCAAGAGGTGGCAGCAGAAGATGCTCTTCTACCTGACCACGCTCAATTTGGCTCGGTTCTTGACCGAGGACCCTCCCGAGCAAGCTGAGGCTGTTGTGGTAGAGGCTTGGACTCATTCTGAGTACCTATGTCGAAACTACATTCTCAACTGTCTGGCCGACTCGCTGTATGTTGTGTACAGCACGAAGAGAACGGCTAAGGAGCTATGGGAGTCCCTGGACAAGAAATATAAGTCGGAGGATGCTGGAGCCAAAAAGTTCATCGTGGGCCGATTCTTGGACTACAAGATGGTTGACACTAAGACTGTGATCAGCCAAGTCCAAGAGCTTCAGGTGATCCTACATGAGATCCACTCAGAAGGTATGGTTCTGAGTGAAACCTTCCAAGTAGCAGCCATCATTGAAAAGCTGCCCCCCGGCTGGAAGGATTTCAAGAACTACCTGAAGCACAAACGGAAAGAGATGAATGTGGAGGAACTTGTTGTGAGACTTCGCATCGAAGAAGACAACAAGGGTTCGGAGAGAAAACTATTCTCTCAGGCTACTGTGAAAGCCAACGTGGTCGAGCACGGACAAAGCTCGAAACGGAAGAATTCTAAATCTTCCAAGCTGGCACCCAAAGGAGGCATCGCCAAGAAGTTCTCTGGGAAGTGCTACAACTGTGGCAAAGTGGGCCACAAATCTTCGGAATGTAAGAAACCGAAGAAGAAGCAGGAGGCCAACCTGAACGAGGGACCAGAAATGGAAGACCTCTGCGCTGTGGTCTCCGAGTTGAACCTGGTGGGTTCAAACCCGCGGCAATGGTGGATCGATACTGGAGCCACCAGACATGTATGCTGTAATAAGGAGCTGCTCCACAATTTTGAAGAAATTAGTGGAGAGAAGCTGTTCATGAGGAACTCGGCAACCTCGGACATCGTGGGCCATGGGAAGGTGGTGCTGAAGATGACCTCGGGCAAGGACCTGACTCTAACCAATGTACTGTATGTTCCGGAGATTCGAAAGAATCTAGTGTCCGGATCACTCTTAAGCAAGCATGGCTTTCGCATTGTGTTTGAGTCCGACAGAGTTGTTCTGTCGAAGAAGGGAATGTTTGTAGGAAAGGGCTATGTATCTGATGGGCTGTTTAAGCTCAGTGTAATGGCCATTAAGCCTAAGATAAATAAAACTGAAAGCTCTTCCACTTATATGCTTGAGTCTTCGTGTTTATGGCATGGTAGACTAAGACATGTGAATTACGATGTGATTCGTAGATTAATGAACATGCAAAGCATACCGACATTCCACCTTGACCCGACACACAAGTGTGAGACTTGTGTTGAAGCGAAGTTGACTAGGTCATCTTTTCAACACGTTGAAAGAAGCACCGAACCTCTCGGCCTAATTCACACCGACGTATGTGACCTTAAAGGCACACCGACGCGTGGTGGGAATAAGTACTTCATCACTTTTGTAGATGATAATACAAAATATTGTTATGTGTATCTTCTCAAAAACAAGGATGAAGCTATAGAGAAATTCATTCTCTATAAGAATGAGGTTGAAAACCAACTTAATAAGAAAATTAAGGTGGTTCGAAGTGACCGAGGTGGTGAATATGTATCACCATTCGCTGAGTTGTGTGCTGAACATGGGATCAGACACGAGACAACAGCTCCTTATACCCCTCAGCAGAATGGGATTGCTGAGCGAAAGAATAGAACTCTTAAGGAGATGATGAATGCTCTTCTATTGAGCTCTGGACTGCCAGACTCGATGTGGGGGGAAGCTGTGTTAACAGCTAATTACCTTTTAAATAAGGTCCCTCGGAAGAAAATACATAAGAGTCCTTATGAGTTATGGAATGGAAGACAACCATCCTACAAATACTTGCGAGTGTGGGGGTGTCTTGCCAAAGTTTTGGTCCCTGATCCAAAAAGGGTTAAGATAGGACCAAAAACTGTTGATTGCATATTTATTGGATATGCACATAACAGCAGTGCATATCGGTTTTGCGTTTATGAATCACAATTACCGGATATATACAAGAACTCGATAATAGAATCGAGAAATGCCTCATTCTTCGAGCATGTATTTCCATATAAGACCCGAGAGGATGCTAGCTCCTCAAAAAGGGTACAGAAATATCAGAGGAAGAAGAAGAGGAAGATGAACCAGTTGAGAATGCACCTCGACGGAGTAAGAGAGCTCGGGTGGAAAAATCTTATGGATCAGATTTTATCACTTTCATACTGGAAGGTGAACCCCAAAGCTACTCAGAAGCTGTGAACTCCTCTGAGGGACCTCACTGGAAAGAGGCAATTGCATCTGAGATAGAATCTATCTTGCAAAATCACACGTGGGAACTTGTGGACCTTCCCCCGGGAAGTAAACCATTAGGTTGCAAGTGGATTTTCAAGAAGAAGATAAGATTAGATGGCACAATTGGCAAGTATAAGGCCAGGTTGGTAATTAAAGGTTACCGACAGAAAGAAGGCCTTGATTACTTTGATACATATTCTCCTGTGTCGAGAATAACGTCCATTAGAGTGTTGTTAGCTATTGCTGCTCTATGGAACCTGGAAATACATCAGATGGATGTAAAGACGGCCTTTCTAAACGGAGATTTAGAAGAGGAAATCTATATGGAGCAACCAGAGGGGTTTTCTGTGCCAGGACAGAACAACCAGGTTTGCAAATTGGTAAAGTCTTTATACGGCTTGAAGCAAGCTCCAAAGCAGTGGCATGAGAAATTTGATAATGCCATGCGAGAAGGTGGATTCAAAATCAATGAATGTGATAAATGTGTCTACTCGAAAGCTACAGAAGATGACTTTGTCATCTTGTGCTTGTATGTAGACGACATACTTATCATTGGGAGTAATGATAAGATAATCAAATCCACGAAAGACATGTTGAACTCAAGATTTGACATGAAAGACATGGGCCTAGCTGATGTGATTCTAGGAATCAAGATTCTTAGAACAGCTGAAGGACTTGTTCTTAGTCAGTCCCACTACGTGGACAAGATTCTTGAGAAATTCACCAATGGTGATACTGCGTTGGCACGAACACCGATAGATACAAGCCAACATCTATCGAAAAATCGAGGCGAAAGAATCTCTCAGGTAGAGTACGCTCGGGTGATTGGAAGTCTGATGTACTTGATGAATTGTACACGACCAGACTTAGCCTACGCAGTAAGCAAATTGAGTAGATACACGAGTAATCCCGGTGTTGAGCACTGGAAAGGGATAACAAGAGTACTAAGGTACTTGAGATATACTCGTGGAAATGGACTGCACTATATGAGATATCCTGCTGTTATCGAAGGATACAGCGATGCGAGTTGGATATCTGATATAAAAGACTCGAAGTCTACGAGTGGTTATGTGTTCACTCTGGGAAATGCAGCCATTTCATGGAAATCTTCTAAGCAAACCGTAATAACCAGATCCACGATGGAGTCTGAGTTTGTAGCTCTTGACAAATGTGGTGAAGAGGCTGAATGGCTACGGCAATTCTTAGAAGATGTACCGAGATGGCCTAAACCCGTGCCAGCAATCTGCATACATTGTGATAGTCAATCTGCAATTGGTCGGGCACAAAGCCATCTATATAATGGTAAGTCTAGACATATACGTCGAAGACACAATACCATTAAACAACTACTCTCAACTGGAGTTATCACTGTTGACTATGTGAAGTCAAAGGATAACTTAGCAGATCCGCTAACCAAAGGGTTAAATCGAGAGTTAGTTGCAAGCTCATCAAGGAGGATGGGTTTGATGCCGATAGAAAATGTTGGTGCAAAGGAAACCCAACCTATGCAGACTGGAGATCCCAAGAACTAGGTTCAAAGGGACAACCTAATTGCACTGACAAAAGTGTTCACTATAAGGGAATGACCCTTTGAAACAGTGAAGGATGAAGGTTAAGCATACGGCTTTTAATGATTCAATAGAGTTACGTGGAAAACTCTTAAGAGATCACCTATGTGAGAAAGAAGTGGAGCCGCTTCGAAGAGAATTGGAGGCACAATTCTTAGAACTTCTCGCAGAATCAGGCGTGTTCATGGCCAAGAAAGAACACACTCATGAGAACTGAGGTGTATCAGGGAGAGTCCTGGGTGAGATGTGTCAATGCTTACACAAACGGCAGCACAGTTCAAGGACATCGTGTCTACTGTCAGCCAGGAAGCAAACAGATCTGCACAAGGAAGATTCAAAGGGTGAAACCTACCTATCCTATACACGACTCAACTGCTGAATGCTATCACCATGTTTCCATTCATGTGGGGGATTGTTATATATCTTAGGATATATGGTGTGAATGGAAAAGAGGTAGAGGGACTTTTAGTCCCACATGGTTACTTTCTCTTGAGTAGAAAGTGAGGAGGAGAATAAAAGGGCCCCCTTGAGAGGGGGGGCTTTAGTCCCACATTGGGAGCTTAAGGCAAAATATTTGGTTTATATTGTATCACAAGCATGGTAGTTGTGAACAAATGCTAGGGGAGAGGCTCTCTCTCACGCGTGGGTGCGCAGGGGGGGGGTGCAAATCCAGGGCCCGGATTTGTACTGAACCAAGTGAACTTGTGTGCATGCACGACCCGCGCACGTCGAATGTCGGACCGGTCGGGGCAAAATTTGTCCAAGCAGATGAACCAAAGTTTTGCCGATTTGATTTTTGCTCGAATGTAACTGATGCATTAATTTTGTTTAATGCGAGATCAGTAACCCCCAGACGTTTGGATCTGGTCGGGTAAATGCCATTAAATGACGATTAATTCGTCATTTAATACTGCGAGGTCTGAGCCTATAAAAGGAGGTCGTGACCGAGAGCAAACAGAGACGCACAGGCAGAGACACAGTGCGAAATTCTTCTCCACTCCACCTCGCTCCCGACCCCGCTGATAGCAGTCGGGTACCTCCTCAGTTCGCCACGAGCAACGAGTGCTCCGTTGTGCCCATGGTCTGCTGTTGTATCCTGAGAGATGGAAGTCCATCTGAGCCTCGAAGCACCGCCGGAGGAGGACGAATCTGTTTCAAGGAAACTGCGCTGCGCAGGCCTCAGCAACTCCCCGGTCGGGAAACTTCATTCGGGAGCTCACTCGGCCGCTCGGGAAACTTCATTCGGGAGCTCACTCGGCCACTCGGGAGCTCACTCGGCCGCTCGGGAAACTTCATTCGGGAGCTCACTCGGCCGCTCGGGAAACTTCATTCGGGAGCTCACTCGGCCACTCGGGGAACTTCATTCGGGAGCTCACTCGGCCGCTCGGGAGATTTCACTCGGATCTCACTCGGCCACTCGGGAAAACCTGCTCGGGTCGGGAGATTCCACTCGGACCTCACTCGGCCACTCGGATCTCACTCGGCAGCTTCGGTTTTCAACTCGGCCACTCAACAGAGATAAGTTGAAATTGTTTTGTAATTTCAATTTAGTATAAAATCTCGGAAAAATCCTCCAACAGGTTCAACTCGGGACTAAGGGTTTTGAGTGGTGGATGGCCTGCTAATGAGGTACAACCTTCCCCGGCTAGGCGCCTATGTTAGTTGTGTCTTATTGATGTAGTTACATACCTGGCTCACCTGTTCTCCTCACAACATCACTAGTCTCCCAATTTTAGTCTAGTCAAAGGAGGCTCGAAGAGCTCGACTGACTGGGCTCCATAGTGATGGGGGGTGAGGCCTAGTATGGGAGGGGCACATGTTAGGCACCAGTTCTAGATAGGAGATTTTAACAAATCTGTGCTTTAATTGTTGCCCATTCCTGTTTTAATGATAGTATGACTTGCTGACCTCTTTTACCGTGCTCAAGATTTGCTTTATCACTTTCAAGATTATGTTTCCTTAATGGCGGCATGACCTACTGTTAGGCAAGCGAAGCGCCACTCTGAAGCATCATGATGGCTCAGGGTTAGTAGGGTTTTTTATCCTTAGATCGAATGGACTCTGTTCATCTGTCTTCGTGGAAGAGACCAAGATCGGGCAGCGTGGCTGGGTTGAGTCAGGGTATACAATCAAATTAAGATGAGGCAGCTTTATCATCATTTGTCGTCACCTGATCTTCTACCTTTCAGTCATTCGTCTTCTTCCTTAGAACTTGCGCTCGTTGTTTTTATGAGATGAATTGATGACTAACATATAGAATATTATCATCATCAAATTTAGAGGTTAAATTCTGACGAACTCAAGTGTCTATTCTTCCTTATAGTTAGTTACTATTTGTACTAACAACCGTGTAATTTATCGCTTCCATATTGATCCTAGGACGAATTGACAGGGATATTAAGGGCGGATGAGTTGCCTTTTACCATCAAATTTGAAATTTAGATGTGAAATATTGTGAAAAAAAATTCTAAATATATAATAGATTTGAAAGTGTACCATCAAATTTGAGATTTAGATGCGATATATTGTGAAAAAAATCTAAATATATAATATATTTGAAAATGTTAAATATTAAGAATGGATATACTTTCTTGATTTATTTGTATGGTTAAAACATTTTTATGGTTTAAATCGATTATTTCAGAGTTAATTAGGCAAAATTACGGAGGACAATATTTTCTGGCTAGCGCTCCGAGATTGATGTTTTAAGATTTTACGGGTGGCACACACTTGATGCGTTCTATGACTTAAGTATGTTTCTTCGTATTTTTGTTATCGTTATTTAAAAAAATAGATATATAAAAATAAAAATATCCATATAGACGTACGAATCTTTTTATTTATACATATTAAAAATATTTTTGTTTAATCAGTGGTCTTCGTTTTCCTGTTCATCTCTTTTTCATCGACATCTTCTGACACTTCCGTAATCCTATGTCATAGTTGGGTTTTCTTAACTTAGTTTCCACAGTGCCAATTAACGCTACCCAAATTTCATGGAGGCCAATTCACTAATGTCTCGCCGGGGAGGAAGCGGACCTCTTGATTTGCACGTGACGAGATTCCCTTTTCAGATGGATATGAAGAAGAATTAACATACAAATTAGGAGGACGACCGGAGGGTTTTCGGCGTAACCACTCCGACGCTCAAGTTAAAGAAAGTTCAGAAATGAGAGGAGTATTAGGAATTGACTAAGTTTCACGCATACCTCTTCTGTAGATGAGAGAACCTTTTTATAGGGCTTTAAGGAAGGAATCACGTAAAGAAGTGATTCCGTATTTTCCGGCACTGTTACTCCCAGTACACGTAGTTTCTTTTATTGCTTGTAAATGGGGAGTCAAGAAGGGCGTTATAAGGACACATGTTCCTGTCAGTTTTACCCACGTCCCTGGTGACCGTTATCCTTTTTACTAAGTCAGGATTTTGACTAGGGAGTTGTGCTTCCCGACCCTAGAATAGGGGTTGGAGATTTGCCTCTGGACCTAGCCGGGAGTCGGGTATAAGCTCTCGAGTCAAGCGGTCTCCGAGTTGGGAGCCCAATTTGGGAGGTCTGACTCAGGACTCAGGGTTTTGAGTGGTGGCTGACCTGCTAATGAGATACGACCTTTCCCGGTTAGGCACCTCTGTTAGTTGTGTCTTATTGATGTGGCTACTTACTTGGCTCACCTGTTCTCCTCACAGCGTCACTCGTCTCCCCCTTTTAGTCTAGTCGAAGGAGGCTCTAAGAGCTCGAATGTCTAGACTTCATAGTGATGGGGTGAGGCCTAGTATGGGAGGGACACATGTTGGGCACCAGTTGTTGATAGGATATTCATAATAGATCTGTGCTTTAATTGTTGCCCATGCATATTTTAATGACGATATGACTTGCCGACCTCTTTTATCATGCTCAAGATACGCTTTATCACTTTCGAGTTTATGTTTCCTTAATGACAACATGACCTGCTATTAAGCCGGCAAAACACCTCTCAGAGTCATCATGATGGCTCGGGGTTGGTAGGATTTTTTTGTCCTTGGATCAGACAATCTATGTTCATCTGCCTTCGGGGAAGAGACCTAGATCAGATGGCGCGGCAAGGTTGAGTCAGGGTATGCAATCAGACTAAGATGAGGCAGTTTTATCGTCATTTGATGTCACCTGATCTTCCACCTTTCAGCCGTTTTCATCTTCTTCCTTAGAGCCTGCGCTCGTCGTTTTCCTCTCGTCCGGTCATTTGCTCCAACATAAGCCACGGGTGGTTTTTGTTCCCTTTGCTTTAATCCACTCTTTAGTATTTTGTTGAAAAGATGACCACCGGATCGTCATCCCTCCCGTGGCATCGTACTGTGGAGTCAAGTTTTACGAATGCTTCTTTGGAGTGATTACGCCTAATGTATCAGGTGTCGATGGATCATTTTTTGGTCTTGCCAAATGGGAATGGTCATCTAGATCATCCTCCTCCGAGATGTGTGACTTTCTTCTAGATCCATTTGATCAATGGTCTTCATTTTCCTCTTCATCCCTTTTTCATCGGCATCTTCCAGTACTTCCGTATTCCTCTATCACAGTTGGGTCTGAACTCCTTTCGTATTTTCTCTGGAATGGGAATACCATTTCGTTTGTATCACCTTCCTCTGTCTCTCGTCCTGTTCCATTGCTTTTACTATCCCAAGCAGGTGGAGGAGGGAGTTTTTTTTTCTTTTCCTCCTGAGTAGCCAAGGTTTGATCAAAGGCCTGCCTACCTCCTATAAGGGGTGGAATCCCTAGTTTTTTATGTCCGACTTCCATAGACTATGTGGGGAAATCTCCGATGGAAGTCTTGTTGGTGCCCCGGTTGGTTTTGATGCGATCAACCAAGTTAGGTTAGGTTCTGTTGGTTTTAATCCCTCTGCTAAGTGTGCAGGAACTTAGGTACGGAGGAAGTCAAGCGTAAGACGCAGTGGACGAGAAGGATTGCGCGGGGAAGTGAGCCGACGGGCTCAGTACAATCCGAGGGACGCGGAAGCTGCGGAAGAGTACATCGGTGGAGCGAGAAGGACGTGCGCGGTGTCCGAGGGACGAGAAGCCGGGAGGAAGGACGCTCAAGGGGCGAAAGGCCGGAGTCGGGTTCGGGTGAGCCTAACTTCGGTTGGCCGGAAATCACCCAGAAGACAAAGAATCAAAAAGACTAGTCCAAGCGCCCAAAAGAAATGAAAGAAATGAGAAAATTCACCCAAAAGAAAAAAAAACAAAGTTTTGATGCCAAGGAAGGATCAAACCCAAGTCCTCCACCAAATACACAAATCCACTTACCAACTGGGATGAAAGGCGTTGGCAAATATGTATTGGCGATATTGCTACTTATAGATTACAACAGCGAGATGGATACAACAATCATCTCGAGCAAGGGAGGAAGATAAAGTTTTAATTAAAATAATTAAAACTTAAAGGATAATATTACATTATCCTTTAATCAAATCCAATGGATGCAGTTTAATCCCATCCAAGATCAACCATCCAGATTACATTCATGGATCAACGACCAAGAGAAAAGTGATCAACAATCAACCATCCAGATTTATTCTCTTAGGCTATAAATAGACTTAGAGGTTTGCTTTAGAAATTAATTCAATTCTTTCTGTAATTTCTTTAAGTCTAAGTGTGCTTCAGTTGTAAGGCTTCTCCGCCACAAGGAGATTTTCTGATTGAGCGTTAACCGTCTTGGAAGCAACGACCAAGTTGCAACCAAGTTTTTCTTAAAGATGAGTGCCCTCTTGTTTTATTTCTTAACCGTCTATTCACCCCCCTCTAGCCGGTGACCAACCCGATCCTACAAGTGGTATCAGAGCCAGGTTGCCGCAAAAGGACTAACCGCCAACTGCAGCAAATCTCAAGAAGATGGTTGGACCAGTGATATACCCGCCTAAGTTTGAGGGGGAGTTCACGGCATGGAAACGGAAGATGCAGGTATTTTTTGTTACTGATTATGAGTTATTAATTATTATGAAAAATGGCTATGCAGCTCCAAAAGATAATAAAGGAAAGATCAAGGATCCTGACTCCTGGAATAAGAGGAGCAAGTAGACGCAGTTGCCAACGGAAAGGCAGAATTCCATCTGCTGACCGTCCTCCCAGAGCAAGATGTCAACCGGATCGGTAAGTACGAATCGGCGAAGGAACTTTGGGAAAAGTTTCTCGAACTGCACGAAGGCACCTCGGAGGCAACGCTGGCGCGACGAGATGTTCTTCGAAACCGACTAACAAATCTCCGGATAGAAAATGGAGAATCTATTGCGAGATTGCATGCTAAGGTAAAAGAACTAATCACAAGCCTCGAAAATCTCGGAGAAACGGTGACCAACCGCGATGCACAAAGGTATGCGCTAAACGCATTTCCGAGAACCCTGGAATGGACCTCGATAATCGACGCATATTATATTTCAAAAGATTTAGAGGTAAGTACGTTAGAATAGTTATTTTCTATTCTAGAACTTCATGAATCTCATTTTGTAGAAAAGAACAGAAAAGCAGACAACGTCGCACTGAACACAAGGAAGATCCAACTCGACGAAGAATCTTCAGCAGACGATGAAGAAACAGCACTAGCGGTAAGAAAGTTGTATAAATTCATTAATACTAATCGCTCTAAAAAGGTGCAGAGAAAGAAGAAACGCATGATCGGATGTTACAACTGCAACGAGGAGGGACACCTGAAAGATCAGTGCCCCAAACTCAAGAACCAGCCAAAGAAGAAAAAGACACTAAAAGCTACCTGGGACGAGACTTCGTTAGATGAATCGGAAGCCGAAGAATTCGTTGGACTTGCACTGATGGAAAGTCACCAAGATGAAGATGAAGAAAGTACCTCGGAAGAAAGTAGCAACGAAGGGGAAATCCCTAACTTCGAAACTGACCCGGTAAGTGAGGTATGCCTACTTCCACCTGCTCGAATTTACTCTATACTAAAATCTATGCTAAAGTCGATGAATAAATTAGAAATAGCAAACTCTGAATTAAAAGAAAAATTAGTCACTCCATGCTCATCTGATCTATCTGACCAACTGAAAATAGAGAATGAAAATTTAAAAAATTTAGTAGAAAAATTAGAAAATGATATTGCATGTTTAAGAACTAAAAAGAATTTTTATCCTGAAAATCTGAATTGGTATATTAAAAATCACAGGGGTCAACTTAGAAAAGTGACCAAGAACTATATTCCTCCTAGATTTTTAATTAACCCTGTAGATAGGAACTTATTTTGGGTTCCAAAGTCTATTTTAAGTTGATTATTTTTCTTTCTATTACATATGCGCTTAATTATCTGACATTTTTTTATTAGGAAATTTAGTTTGATTAATTGTTACTAAATAAAAATTGTATCTCTAACTTTTCCAAATGCATAATCTTGTTGTCTATATATGAAGAATTTTTTTTCGTTTCGAATTTTCATGATTTTATGTTCAAAATTTGAATCTTAAATATTAAAAATAGAAAACAAAGTTATTTTCTCAGATCTGATTTTTCCATGATTTAGATATAATTAAAAGAATTTAATAAAATTTTTATTCGAATATTTGAAGCAATTTTGAATTTTTAAATATTTTTTCTTCAAAAATTCTATTCTGTTGGGTTTTAATTTATTTTTAGACTTGTTGATCGAATTTAAGATTAAAAATTTTTTTTGTACAACCCCATATACCTATCATCGTTGTATACAAAATATTTCAGATTTTTTAATTGATATTTCAATTTTCTATAAATATTTTACTAAAATCAGATTTTTATTTAAAAAAAATTCGATAGAAGGATATTTTGACCATATCCAAGTTTTTAGAATCTTTACATCAGATGTTGAATCTATCAAATGTTTTTTTAAATTTTATAAGTCAATTTTAGAATTTTAAAAATTAAATTTCGAATTACTAAATCAAAAGGTGTTTGATATTAGTACTTTTCCTTTCCCTAGTTTCTTTCCCTATTTTTGCTGTGATCAAAGGGGGAGAGTAGCCTGAAGTTCAGGGGGAGATGATAGTTTTGCATGTCAATATTTTTTCCCATGCTTAACTGCTTAATTTAGTTTTACTAAATTCCTTATTTTTTGCTTTATCCCTAACTAAACTTAGGTTGATGCACATCAAAAAGGGGGAGATTGTTGGTGCCCCGGTTGGTTTTGATGCGATCAACCAAGTTAGGTTAGGTCCTGTTGGTTTTAATCCCTCTGCTAAGTGTGCAGGAACTTAGGTACGGAGGAAGTCAAGCGTAAGACGCAGTGGACGAGAAGGATTGCGCGGGGAAGTGAGCCGACGGGCTCAGTACAATCCGAGGGACGCGGAAGCTGCGGAAGAGTACACCGGTGGAGCGAGAAGGACGTGCGCGGTGTCCGAGGGACGAGAAGCCGGGAGGAAGGACGCTCGAGGGGCGAAAGGCCGGAGTCGGGTTCGGGTGAGCCTAACTTCGGTTGGCCGGAAATCACCCAGAAGACGAAGAATCAAAAAGACTAGTCCAAGCGCCCAAAAGAAATGAAAGAAATGAGAAAATTCGCCCAAAAGAAAAAAAAACAATGTTTTGATGCCAAGGAAGGATCGAACCCAAGTCCTCCACCAAATACACAAATCCACTTACCAACTGGGATGAAGGGCGTTGGCAAATATGTATTGGTGATATTGCTACTTATAGATTACAACAGCGAGATGGATACAACAATCATCTCGAGCAAGGGAGGAAGATAAAGTTTTAATTAAAATAATTAAAACTTAAAGGATAATATTACATTATCCTTTAATCAAATCCAATGGATGCAGTTTAATCCCATCCAAGATCAACCATCCAGATTACATCCATGGATCAACGACCAAGAGAAAAGTGATCAACAATCAACCATCCAGATTTATTCTCTTAGGCTATAAATAGACTTAGAGGTTTGCTTTAGAAATTAATTCAATTCTTTCTGTAATTTCTTTAAGTCTAAGTGTGCTTCAGTTGTAATGCTTCTCCGCCACAAGGAGATTTTCTGATTGAGCGTTAACCGTCTTGGAAGCAACGACCAAGTTGCAACCAAGTTTTTCTTAAAGACGAGTGCCCTCTTGTTTTATTTCTTAACCGTCTATTCACCCCCCTCTAGCCGGTGACCAACCTGATCCTACAAGTCTAACTTACCTATCGCACCTTCCATGAAGGGCGTCCATCTGAAGAGAGGATATAGCAGGGTTATGGCACAGTTGCCCGGCCTGTCGTTTGACAGTGATTCACTGCTTGAGGGGGGCTTGCTGCAGCGCTTTGGCATGAGCCCTACCCCGGCTACACTGTAGTATTCTTTTGGTAAGGTATTGGTCCTTTAGAGTAATGTTGAAGTCTGACTTAGTATTTTTTGTTCCCTGTAGCCGAGACCATGCTCTGGGTTGCCCTGAAACAATTTACTCGGATGTCTGAGTCTGAGCTGGAGGCCCGAGATGCGGAGATTATCAACCTCACCCGCGTGGTCGAGGTTCCAACAACCCCGCCGGTGGCCACTGCGATTGTCCTTGTCACTTCCCCGGTACCCCTCTTGTGATGGTCGATGCAAGACAATGGATAACAATCCTTTGGGTAAGTCTGGTTGAGATTACAAAAGTCGATGCAGACCCTCCACTTGCCTCCCGGCTTGGGGACAATGGCCACATTCGAAAGCTAAGTCGAGAATTATATTTCTTGGATGTACCCCGCCGCCAATAGCTTATCCACTTCAGCTTGGATAACTCGGCCTTGCTTGAGCGAAAACCTCCTTTTCCTCTGCATGCCGGTTTGTCTTCAAGCCAGGTGTTCAACTTATGTACCATCACCATGGGGGAAACACTCATGACCTCTTCGGCGACCAAGACGAAGATGTCATGGTGTCGCATGAGGCAATCGACCATCGCTTGTTTGCTATAGACGTCCAAATCCGAGGCGATCCTCGTGACTCCTTCTGGCCTATTAGGATGAACGTGTACCTCGTAGTATCCTTCTTCTAGCTGAGTCAGGGGGATTTTGAGACCTGTAGGAATGTGTGACCAGTTTTGTGGGCTTTTCGGGCATCTACTCGAATTATATCCACGTAGCACTTTCGGGAGGCCAGCTGGCTTCCTTTGACTCCCCCGACTAGCGTTCCGACTGAGTACTTGAGTTTTTTTGTGAAAAGCGGAGACGACGGCACGGAAGGCCCTCAAGGCTGGTCTGCCCAAGATTATATTGTAGGCAGACTCGGTGTTGACCACCAGAAAGGAGGTTCGTCGGGTTCGTCGGGCAGGTTCCTCTCCTAGGGACAAAGAGAGATGTATCTGTCCTATTTGTTCTACTCAGTGCCCTGTGAACCTATATAAGGGAGTATGGATGGAGAGTAATTTGTCGCCCTCTATCTGCAATTGATCGAAGGCAACTTTGAAGATGATGTTCACCGAGCTTCCAGTATCCACAAATACCCACTTCACGATATAGTTGGTGATTAGGGCCTGGATCGCCAATGCATCTTCATGAGGAGTCTCGACTCCCTCTAGATCGGCGGGACCAAAGGAGATCAGGAATTCGTCAGTGGGACCTTGTTGGGGGTTCATTCCATAATTTTCCAGCCTCTTGACATGGGATTTGTGAGCCCAAGTGAAGTCTCCATCTGTGGGGCCTTCAGATATAATATTGACCATGTCGGCGGGGTCAACCTTCTAATTGCTCTAGCCTCATCCTTTCAATGTGACTCGACTGGTGCCTGCTTACAAATTTGTAGATCGGGACTCGACTCAGGGGAATGACCTCGTCGGTTGTTCCTCGACCCCACCTCTTTTCTATTTGTGTCGTGCTACTAGGGGTAAGATTCGGAGGAGCTCCTAGTTGTTTGTTTGCTTGCTATCAGCTTTTTTAATCTATCTGCCAGTCTTCACAGTTTTCGAGCATACTGCTACAATCTCGAGTAGAATGTGTGTTAGTTCGATGAAATTCACAATAAACGTCGGGCCGTGATTCAGGCCTAGACATGAACTGGGGAGTCCACCATCTGGACGACCCTTTCCCTTGTGGCCATGGGATCCCTATTTATGAGGGTTGGCGGTGTCTTCCTTTCTGCTAGAATATGCAGAGGTGTGAGACCTGGTGCATCCTTCTTTTTAGTCAGTTGGACCTCTTTCAGTTGGATATATTTAAGGGCCCTAGCTTGTAACCTGTCGAAGTCGCTGGGGTTTTTTTTTACTAAGGATCTGAAAAAGTCCCCATCGACTAGCCCTTGGGAGAAGGCACTAACTTAGACTTTAGAGGTGACTGAAGGTGTGTTCATGGCCACTCAGTTGAATCGCTACAAGTAATCCTTCGAGGGTTCCTTGGGTTTTTGCTTGAGAGTGAACAGGTCGTGTGGAGTTTTTAGATACCACTGACTAGGTGCAAAGTGTCGCATGAAGGCGGTCTTGAAGTCTTCGAAGGACTTGATGGATGAGGCCGGGAGGTGATTGAACCACCATTATACTGTGTTAGGACCGGTGGATGAGCTATGAGGGGGAATGATTAGCTTCGATTTTCTTGTTGATGATTTGCCGCTGCGGAAGACTCCAAGCAATGTTAACACTCAAGGATCTACTTGGTATCCACCTCCTTAGGGCGACTAAATTTCAAGGATCCGCTCTCCTCACTCTCTCAAACACTCTGAAAGACTCCTTCGTGGAGGTGGAGAAACCTCGTACAAGCTCTCAAGAGATACAAGCAAATACAAAGAAAATCTTATAAGATTTACAACAATGAACTCTCTTTGCTTTTCTTGCTTTCTTCTAGTTTAGAATCACCTCTAGAATCTTGGAAATGCAGCAGTACTATGCTCTAAGACTTCCCTTGAAATGGTGATGAAGAAGAAGGAAGAGTGTGCAAAGAATCCCGAAGAGTTGCCGCTTCAAACCTGTGTGAAAACCATATAGACCCGCGACCTAGGGTTCCCTAATCGAATATACAATCGATTACCAAGTAAAAATTAGCAGTTCAATGGTTATTTTTTAAAGCTTAATCGATTAGTCAATCGATTGCTAAATCGATTCAGCACCTTTCTATGCTCTCGCGCAATACTGTCGTAATCGATTGCCTAATCGATTATGGTCCCCCTTAATCGATTTCCCAATCAATTATGGTCCTCCGTAATTGATTGCCTAATCGATTAAGAGGAGGTTGAATTAATTACCCAATCAATTCAGCCTGCTTCTGTTCTCGCGACACAACTCTCTCAATCGATTACCCAATCGATTTACTCCCTCCTTAATCGATCACCTAATCAATTAAGAAGGCTTTATTTGCGAGAGACCAACGTCAATGGATTACCCAATCATTTGGCCCCAACCCTAACTTGTATGCACACAAGTCTAGGGTCCCCTTGCCTAATCCCGGTCAACGGTGACCTGTTAGGACTTCTTCATCAAGTGTCTGATCAAACCTTTGATTGACTTGGACTTTCTCTTACCTAGTTCCCAACTAGAACTTTTTCCGTGCCAGCTTACGATCTCCTTGATCCATCTGGACTTCACCTAGTCCCACTAGGACTTTTCCCTTGCCTAGTTCCCACTAGGTGTACCTAGTCCTATTAGGACTTTTCCCATATCAGTGTGCGATCTCCTTGATTCACCTGGACTTCACCTAGTCCCACTAGGACTTTTTCCTTGCCAACATGCGATCTCCCCGATCCACCTGGACTTCACCTAGTCCCACTAGGACTTTTCCCTTGCAACGATCTCCCCGATTCATCTTGACTCATTTGACTCATACAATATTCAAACATCATTATCAGACATCGAAACTCAAGCTCACCTGAGCCTAGTCAAACTAGGTTAACTCTGACCTAATGAAATTGCACCAACATGCTGAACCTGATAAGGTGGTTAGGAAAATTTGGCATTTGATTCCGTTCATGTACTGATGCAGCAGGGCTGCGTTCTTAAATTTGCATAGGTGGTCCTTGCGATCAGTCATGTCGTTGTACTCCCCTATCGCCAATGTTCTGAAGTATTGGGGTAGCTCATCCTACAGGACATGGGGTGAGAACGGTAGACCTTATTTGCTTTTAGCCCGGCTCACAGTGTGTTTTTACTTAGGAGGGCTTCGACAGAGTTCTTCGGAGGACACGGAGGATTCTCCCCGCATGGCAGAAGCGTCGAGGAGAGGAAGGGTTGTTTCCTTAATTGTCTGTGTTGGCTAGGCCGACTTTTGATGTCTGGCCGTTGCTGCCTCCTCGGCGAGGATCACCCTAGCAGGGGAATGAGTGGTAGGTATAGCTACTGACGGGTGTGTCCTTGCAGGATGGTGTGTATTGTCGTGGCCACCAATCGGTTGAGCAATTCTCTCATCAGGGTAACGAGATCTTGTCCCTCTCCACCTTCGGTATTGGATATCATCCGATGTTCTCCATCTTTTGTTTTTGGGTTTTCTTAACTCAGTTTCTCACATATGAGCCAATTGATGTTGTTCAAATTCCACGAAGGCCAACTCACTGGTGTCTCGTAAGGGAGGAGGACCAACCTCGTGATGTGTGCATGCCAAGATTCCCTTTTTGGATGGATTTGAACAAGAAAACACGAATTAGGAGGACGACAGCATGGTTTTTGACACATCTACTCTGACACTCAAGTTAGAGAAGGTTCAGAAATGCGAGGAGTATCAGGAATTGACTACGTTTTCGCACATACCTCTTATGTAAATGAGAGTACCTTTTTATAAGGTTTCAAGAAGGAATCACGTAAAGATGTGATTCCATATTTTCTGACACAGTTACCACTAATACGCGCAGTCTCTTTTATTGTGTGTAAATGGGGAGTCAAGAAGAATGTAATGAGGACACCCCCCCCCCCTCCCCGTTTTACACACGTTCTTGATGACCGTTTTCTTTTTACTAAGTCCGGAGTCGGGAGCCTAACTAGGGAGTCGAGCTTCCTGACCCTAGACTAGGGCTTGGTGATTTGCCTCTAGACTTAGTTGGAAGTCGGGTATGAGCTCTTGAGTCAAGCGGGCTCTGAGTTGAGAGGTTAGACTTGGGACATGAGGTTTTGAGTGGTAGTTGACTCGCTAATGAGGTGTGATCTTTCTCAACTATGTGCCTCTATTAGTTATATCTTGCTAATATGACTATTTACCTAACTCACCTGCTATCCTCACGGAGTCATTCATTTTTAAGATAATTGAATAATAAATTTTTTGGATAGATATTATATAATGTCATAATATTGTTATATCTCAAAATGAGAGAACCTCGACATAATATATTTTATTATTATCATATTTTTATTTATCATAGAGTTTGACGTGTTTAGTTGTTCTTCGTGATGTGTTGTCCATGCTGCACTTGTGTAATATCGTACACCACTATAGTTGTATGGTATGCATGGCCAATAAATACTCCGAGCTACTCTTTGCTGTATGATAATTGATTTCCGTAGGGTGTCTCAAAATGATATTATATACGATTTTTAACCAAAGATATATCCAAAAATTAATATTTATCAAAAGACGTATTATAATTTTATTATTATCAAAGACACATATTTTAGTGAACTTCCTCTTATACCCCTCCCGTCAAGTACTGTATATCTTTCTCTTTCTCTTTCTCTTTTTCAGAAACGAATTCCGAGACGAACCATAAAGAGATGTTCCTTTATATTTTGATTTTTATATTATGGAACCTTTCTCAAAATAAAAAAATATTTAAATTAATTAAAATATTTTTATTAAATTAAAACTAAAAGAATATATCAGACCCACGTTGGGCCTGAAATGGAATGGTTCCATTTTAGGCCCAACGTGGGCTTGAAATGTTTCCATTTCAGGCCCAACGTACCCAATATTAAGGGTCTTTTTTCGATTATTTGTTATTACATTTTAACACCTTGAAGAAGTCCAAATAAATAATGGATAACAAATCTGAACTCCTTGTAACCTCAGAAATCCACGGGAATTGAAATGTTTACAATCGGAGCACTCTAGGTCAATCAGTGGGTTTTGGTCAACACCCACTGATTGACCTAGAGTGCTCCGATTGTAAACATTTCAGTTCCCGTGGATTTCTAAGGTTACAAGGAGTTCAAATTTGCTATCCATTGTTTATTTGGACTTCTCCGAGGTGTTAAAATGTAATAACAAAGAATCGAGAAAAGACCTTTAATATTGGACACGTTGGGCCTGAAGGCCTAATGTGTGATTTCTTCTCGATTCTTCATTATTACATTTTTTAACACCTCGGAGAAGTCCAAATAAACAATGGATAAAAATTTGAACTCCTTGTAACCTCAGAAATCCACGGGAACTGAAATTTTTACAATCGAAGCTCTCTAGGTCAATCAATGGGTTTTGGTCAAAACTCACTGATTAACCTAAAGAGATCCAATTGTAAAAATTTCAGTTCCCGTGGATTTCTGAGGTTACAAGGAGTTCAAATATACTATCCATTGTTTATTTGGACTGCTTCAAGGTGTTAAAATATAATAACAAAGAATCAAGAAAAGACGTTTAATATTGGGTACGTTGGGCCTGAAATGGAAACATTTCAGGCCCACGTTGAGCCTAAAATGGAACCATTTCAGGCCCAACGTGGGTCTGATATGTTCTTTTAGTTTTAATTTAATAAAAATATTTTAATTAATTTAAATATTTTTTATTTTGAGAAAGGTTCCATAATATAAAAATCAAAATATAAAGGAACATCTCTTTATGGTCCGTCTCGGAATTCGTTACTGAGAATGAGAATGAGAAAGAGAAATGCATGCAATACTTGACGGGAGGGGTATAAGAGGAAGTTTACTAAAATATGCGCGCCCTTTGGTAACAATAAAATTATGGTACACCTTTTGATAAATATTAATTCTTGATACACTTTTTAGTAAAAACCCATATTATATATACAAAGATGATGTACTACTCGCCCTCCCAGCCATGACGTTGTCTTTGTCCACAGCTGTTACACTTCTGGACAACCCACGCACTATATATATATATATTGTTGGTGCAATTTGCACCAATAGTTAAACCTGAGTTTTGATAAATGATAAATAGGTTAAAGTTAGACTTGCTTTTGGTTTTGACCTCTTTACTAAGTATGCAGGGTTGAAAGACTTAGGACCTGACACCAGGCTGAAGTCCAGGGTGGTTGAGTCCTGGCGGGAAGTCCAGGGTGGTTGAGTCCTGGCGAGAAGTCCAGTTGGGTTCACGGGGCCTGACAACTGGCTGAAGCCCAAGTTGGTTGAAACTTGGCAAAAAGACCAGGGTGGTTGAGCCCTGGCAGGAAGACCTGGTGGGTTAAGAAGTTGAGTAGAGCTGCACGAGGTAAGTGAGGTAAGTCACTGGAGGAGCGAACCAGTGAGGACGGGTCCTATTTTAGGACTGTAGGCGCGGTCCAACTTAGGCCCATTTTGGTGACCTCGGTTGAGTCCTGGTTAGATCCTTATCCAGGTTTGGACGGGGTCTAATTAACTCTAAATGCATTAACTCTATTTTATAGAATTTATTTAATTAGATTCTAAATACATTAACTCTATTTTACAGAATTTATTTAATTAGATTCTAAATGCATTAACTCTATTTTACAGAATTTATTTAATTAGATTCTAAATGCATTAACTCTATTTTTACAGAATTTATTTAATTAGAATTTTGTAGTTGAATTTTATAAAATTATTCCTTATCTAAAGCCTTGGTGGAGGATAAATTATCATTTAAATTATTCGTATTTCCTTCTTTTTAGAGAATAAAATTATTCCTACTAATGCTTAAAATTCTCACGTAAAGCTTAGCTGGAAGGATAAAATCTCCTTTTAAATTATTAATTAAAATTGTAAGAGGATAAAACCTCTCGGTTAACTTTTCAATATTCTGTATTTATATTTTATTTAAATTATTTTCTTAATTGAAGCAAAGGATAGAAACATTATCTTTTTTTATTATTATTTTATTTTGTTGATGGATAAAATTTGAGCTGAGAAGATCATGCATCGAGGCACTATAAATAGAAGCAAGCAAGCCCTCTAACAGACAAGAAAATTTGATTCTGGTTCAAGCTTTGGCGCTCTCTTGCTTCCACGCTCCTCTGCTGCGGTTTGTGCTTTGACTCGACGCTGTCCGACCGCTGCTGGAAGATCGCTCCCAACACCCAAGCTGGTTCAGATAAATCTAAGTGTTGGGTAACGAATTTTTTTTCTGCACTTAAATTATTTAAGGGGGAAGTGTAGGGCTGTTACACTTCCGCCCAATCGTGTATTCAAATCACTCTATCGGTAGTTTATCGGTAGAGATTTTTAGTGGATTGCCCACAGGAAAGGTTCAAGGAACCTGGGCCTTCGAGTAGGAGTCGGCGAAGGCTCCGAACGAAGTAAAACTCCTCGTGTAATTTTTTTTTATTTTTCGCTTTCGCATATCGTTTTAATTTTTCCGCTGCGCACGTTATAAAAAGCATCGTACAATTTTCTATCGACTCTGATTTTCTAACGAAGATTTTAAAAGTCACGTGATTCACCCCCCCCTCTCACGTGCATCGGTCCTACAAGTGGTATCAGAGCGAGGTTCGCTCTGTATCGGTGCAACCACCATAAGAGCCGGGGGAAATCCAATTCTTTTTCGTTTGTTTTTGTGTTTTCGCTGCACGATCTAAATTAGGTATTGTTGCCTAAATTTAGATATTTTCTATCGATTTTACTCGAATTTGGGCAACACCATTTCGAGTCGTTTTTTGTTCCTTTCTTCTCCTTTTCCTACCACACTACTAATCCAAGACCTAGTCTTGGAACAAGTGTTTTTGTTGTTGTCTATTTCAGATGGCTCAAGGTGAAGGATATAGTACTGCCCGTCCTCCGCTCTTCAATGGGGAAGACTTCCCTTACTGGAAACGAAGAATGGAGGTGTACCTAAAGACTAATATGGATCAATGGTTCGCGGTGCAATCTGGCTACGAACCACCAATGGACGAGGGAAACAATGCACTACTGAAGCATGACAGATGGAACCTAGAAATGAAGAAAAGGGCTCAGATTGAGTTCAAAGCACAGAACACACTCCAATGCGAACTAACCAAAGAGGAATTGAACCGTATCGGCCCAACTGAATCTGCCAAAGAACTTTGGGACAAACTGATTGAACTGCATGAAGGCACCTCAGATGCGAAGGTAACAAAAAGAGATTTGTTATTGAATAAATTATTTAACATAAAAATGCAGGAAGGTGAGTCTGCAAGCCAACTCCACGCCCGGATCAAGGACATACTAAATGGACTCCACCTCATTGGGCACAAACAAGAAAATAGAGATATTATAAGGTATGCACTAAATGCCTTTCCTAGAAACTCTTTATGGGCATCCATCATAGATGCTTATAAAATTTCTAGGAATCTTTCCAAAATAAATTTAGATGAACTATTCTGTGAATTAGAACTGCACGAACAAACTAACGCCAAGGCCGAGAAAGGATTTGCTTTGTTTGCAGGTTCTTCAAAAGAAGTCAAGTCGAAGAAGAAAATTCAAGAATCAGAAGAAGAGTCAGACTCAGACTCAGATGACGAGGAACAAATGGTTAACTTAGTAAGAAAAGTCCTCGCCAAAAAGAAAAGCAAATTCTCGAAAAGAGATTTCCAAAAGATAATGAAGCCAACCAGTTATGGAGACAAAAGCAAAATAACCTGCTTCGGTTGCAACAGAAAAGGACACTTCAAACATGAATGTCCCTACAAAACGGAGGACCAATCAAAGAAAAGCAAGAAGAAGAAGGGTCTTCAAGCCACCTGGGACGAGAGTTCGGATGACTCTGACTATGAACCACCAAAGAAGACAAGCTACCTCGCGCTAATGGCAACTGGACCCGGGTCAGACTCGGAGCACGACGAAGATTCCGAATACGAGTCGAGTCAAGAGATCGGACTCTTTTCGGACGACTCGACTAAGGTATATTTAGATTCAGTTAATGAAAAAATTTTTAAGATTATTTCCATTTTAAATAAAAAATTACTTGCATCTGAATCTAGGAATGACCAGCTCCTTAAGAAAAATCAAGACCTTAAGGAGCAATTAATTAATACCAGAACATTAACTGAACAAACTCAAAATCAAAAGACAATTGAGCTTGAAACTGAAAACTCCACTCTAAAGGGCGAAGTCCTAAAACTTAAGGATCTACTAGCAACTTTCACAACCCGATCCAAGAACCTTGACCTCATTCTTGGATCACAAAAGGGCATGTACAATAAATCTGGGATAGGATATAAATCAGGATCTGCCCAAAGATCCTTTATCTCCTTTATCCACCCCCGCAAAAATCAACGAAAAGCGTGGGTTCCGAAAGCTTACCTAACAAAGCAAGTAGGTCAGAATCAACTTTATGTCCCAAAAAGGGACATCCACTACATTGACCCTAGACACCCAGTCTACAATTTAGGGGGAAGCTCCAAATTAGTTGGCACCTCAAAGTCACCCTTTACCCGTCTAGGTACCTAGGACTAGTTTCAAAAGTTAGTCTGACACTTGACCTACTCAGTACCAGGGTAGGGCGAGCTGATAGTACGTTAGGGAAGCTGATCTAAGGAGTCAGGTAGGGGAAGGCGTCCTCTATTTGGTCTTCTTAGCCCAGTGGAACTAGCCGAAGCTACCTCGCCACATCCTAGACTAGTTAGACCAAGGAGTTTCAATAGGTAGGTTAAAAGTACAACTTCCTTAAGCGGTTTTGCCTAGAAAGTGGTTGTTGATCCAATAAGGCTTCGGCCAAAGAAGACCTCTGTGCCTCGCCACGGCCTGGAAACCAATTATGGAAGTATACTTTTAAACTGCTTCTTGTCAAACCTGAATCTAACAAAAGGTCAGATTAACTTTTATAAATCAAACTCAAACTTATCTCACACAAATCATAGGATCCCTTTGATTGACAACTTAGATCAAGTGAGATGAATAAGGACAACTAAAATCAAATTTCAAAATTCAAATTAACAAAATCAAATTTCAAAATTCAAATTAACAAAATCAAATTTCAAAATTCAAATTAACAAAATCAAATTTCAAAATTCAAATTAACAAAATCAAATTTCAAAATTTAAATTAACAAAATCAAATTTCAAAATTCAAATTAACAAAATCAAATTTCAAAATTCAAATTAACAGATTCAAAATTCAAAATTCGAATTAACGAATTCAAAATTCAAATTAACGAATTCAAAATTCAAAATTCAAATTAACAAAATCAAAATTAATAAAATACAAATTAATTCAAAATTCAAAATTCAAAATTAATAAAATTCAAATTCAAAAATTCATAAAATTCAAATTCAAAATTCAAATTCAAAAATTCATTTTCAAAATTTAAATTCAAAAATTAATAAAATTCAAAATTCAAATTCAAGTTTTAAATTCTTTAGGATGTTTAAAATTTTCTTAAATTTTAAAAAAAAAATTCAAAAACTTAACCTAAGTTCTAAATCTTTTACTTAACTGTAGGTAAATAAATGGATTATTGACAGTGGGTGCTCCAGACACATGACTGGGGATCCCACCAAATTTACAGAACTCAAGTACAAAAGACTAGGGACCGTTGCTTTTGGAAATAACGGTAAACTTAAGGTAATTGGCCTAGGTAATATTGAACTTGAGTCTGATTTTATAATTACAAATGTATTACTTGTTGAAAATTTTCACTTCAATTTACTGAGTATTAGCCAATTGTGTGACACTGGTTATAAGGTTAGGTTCCTATCCAATGAATGTCTGATCAAACACAATGACAACCCAAACATCACACTTAGAGGACTTAGGCACAATAACATTTATGAAATTAAGTTAACCTGTCCCTTAGAAAATTGTCTTTTAACCCATAAGGATGAGACTTGGCTCTGGCATAGGAGACTTTCACACACTCACTTCAGAAAACTACCTAAACTAAAAGGTTTAGTTAGAGGCCTACCAAAGTTATCTAACCTTGAGTCAACCTTATGTAATGCATGTCAACAAGGAAAACAAACTAGGTCAACCCACAAACCAACTAGTCAAACTCAAACTAAGTCAATTCTTGAGTTAATTCACCTAGACCTATTTGACTCACATGGGGTAAAATCAATTAGTGGAAACCTTTACTGTTTAGTAATCATAGATGACTATTCAAGATTTACCTGGGTAAAATTTTTAAAAAATAAAGATGAAACTTTTGATATGTTTACTCAATTTTGTAAATTAGTAGAAAATGAAAAAGGGATTAAAATTAAAAGACTTAGGAGCGATAACGGCGGGGAATTCAAAAATCAAAAATTTAACCAATTCTGCTTAGAAAATGGCTACCATCACGTATTCTCTTGTCCTAAAACACCTCAACAAAATGGAATAGTAGAAAGGAAAAATAGAACACTACAAGAAGCAACCAGAACAATGCTAAATGAATACAATCTACCTAAATATTTTTGGGCGGAGGCTGTTAGAACAGCCTGTTATGTACAAAATAGAATAACTATAAATAAAAATATAGGAAAAACAACTTTTGAAATCTATTATGAAAAACAACCTAATATTAAGTATTTTAAAGTATTTGGATGCAAAGTGTATATATTAAACACTAGAGAACACTTAGGAAAATTTACCTCTAAGGTTGAGGAAGGTATCTTTGTAGGTTATTCCCTTACCAGTAGAGCTTATAGAGTTTATAATAAAACTACCCTAAGAATTGAAGAAACTACAAATGTAAAATTTGATGAAAAGTCTAGCCCAAATAACCTTGATCAAACCACCTACCAACCAATTGATTTTGTTAGGTCTAGTACTGACCCAAATGAAAGCCAATTTGAGGACCGAGACCATGATCTGACTGAACCTGCACCTGAATCTGAACCTAACCAACCCAGAACTATTCGAGTTAGCTCAGCCCACCCAACTGATCAGATCATAGGCGATCCAGAACTAAGGGTTCAGACCAGATCAGCCTTTAGGAACCTTAGTCAAATTGCCTTGATTTCAAAAATTGAACCCAAGTCTATAGAAGAGTCCTTACTTGACCCTGATTGGATCATAGCCATGCAGGAAGAGTTAGCCCAATTTGAACGTAGTCAAGTCTGGGACTTAGTACCCTTACCTAAAGGCAAGAAATTTATTGAAACTAAATGGGTCTTTAGGAATAAACTTAACGAACAAGGAGAAACAGTCAGGAATAAGGCTAGGTTAGTAGCTAAGGGGTTTAGCCAAGTAGAAGGACTTGATTATGATGAAACCTATGCCCCTGTAGCTAGACTTGAGTCCATTAGGATGCTTTTAAGTTATGCAGCCCATAAGGGATTCAAGTTGTATCAAATGGATGTTAGGTCAGCCTTCCTAAATGGCCTGATTAAGGAAGAAATCTATGTAGGCCAATCCCCAGGTTTTGAAAGCCTAGAATATCCTGACTATGTCTTTAAACTTAAGAAAGCCTTATATGGACTTAAGCAAGCCCCTAGGGCCTGGTATGAAAGATTGTCTAACTACTTAGTATCTAAAGGCTTTAACCAAGGCAAAATTGACCCAACACTATTTGTTAAAACTCTAAAAAGTGATAGTTTTATAGCTCAAGTATATGTAGATGATATAGTATTTGGCTCAACTAACTCAAATTTTTTTACAAGATTTTATAACGGTAATGGAAAATGAATTTGAAATGAGTTTAGTAGGTCAATTAACTTTCTTTTTAGGGTTACAAATAAAACAGACTAGTGAGGGTACTTTTGTCTATCAACAAAAATACACTAAAGAATTACTTAGAAAATTTGGAATGGATAGTGCTAAAGAAATTAAGACACCTATGGCTACCAATCAAACGATAGATAGTGACACAAATGGCAAACCTGTTGACCTTAAGTATTATAGAAGTGCTATAGGTAGCTTACTTTACCTAACTGCAAGTCGACCTGATATTCTCTTTGCAGTTAGTATGTGTGCTAAGTATCAAACATGTGCTAAAGAATCACATCTAACCCTAGTTAAAAGGATATTTAGGTATCTCAAAGGGACAGAAAGTTTAGGAATTTGGTACCCTAGAACAGCCCAGTTTGAACTTATTGGATTTTCTGACTCAGATTATGCTGGCTGTAAATTAGATAGAAAAAGTACCAGTAGTGGATGCCAACTTCTAGGACCCTCACTAGTTAGTTGGTTCAGTAGAAAATAACATTGTGTTGCCCTATCCACCACTGAAGCTGAATACATAGCAATGGGTGAATGTGTAGCCCAATTACTCTGGATGATGCATACCTTAAAAGATTTTAACTTAGATTTTAAGAAAGTCAAAACTTTTATAGATGATCTAAGTTCAATTAATCTAACCAAAAACCCAATTCACCACTCTAGGACCAAACATATAGAAATTAAGCACCATTTTGTTAGAGATCATGTTAATAAAGGGGAAATAGAACTTAATCATGTTGAATCCAAATCTAACCTAGCTGACATATTCACTAAACCACTTCCTGAATCCGAATTTAGCAATTTAAGAAGGTTAATAGGAATGTGTATTGTAGACTAGGATTGACCTAATCACTTTTACTCAACTCACAAATTCTGTTTGACACATAGCTTGAGTTAGAGTTAATTTTTGTACTTGCATTTTTTGTACTCTCTAAAATGTGTATTTTTTAAACTTGATTTTCAAAATTGACTTTGATTTTCACACTTAATTTTTAAAAAATTAACTTTGATTTCAAACTTGACTTTCGAGACTGGTGGACTTAACCTAAGTTTGACCCCTAGAGATGCATGTTCCTATAGATTTAGAGGCCGCATCTCACAAAGCACATTAGGTATAACATGTTTGTGTATGCTAAAACTTAGAACGGGGTGAGATGCATAGGGTATTGCCTGGACTTCAGAATGCTTAAACCTGTGCATCGTAGCAAGTCTGGGCGTTAAATACCAACTTCATATTGATCAAGTCAAGTAGTCTTTCTGTAAAGCTAAGCTAGACACTAGTACTTGACTTGACTAACCTAGTGAAAACTACTATCCTATAGATAGTTAGCTGTAACTACGGTTAGACATTCAAAATGGGCTAAACTTTCTTACTTGGTTCAGGGGGAGCTTGAGTTTATATTTTGTATTCTAACTCTCAAGAATGTTTAGTGAAAACTGTTTTAGAAAATATCTTCTTTAATTGAACAAGGATTTAAAAAAAAATTATCTTGAAATTTTTTTCTCAAATTAATCCTGAAAATATTCTAAATGATCCTTTGAAAAGAAAATTTTGGAAAATCTTCTCTTTTTCATTAATTTGCCTTGAGATATTCTTTATTTTGGAAAAGATTAAGATTTTGAAGGTAGCCCTTTTTAATTTTTGAAAATGGTGTTCGAAAAGTCATTTCTAAATTTACACCTAGTCATTTCCTTTAACATTTATGCTCTCAGATTGTTTGTGTTAAATTAAGAATTTGACTTACCCCTCTGAATCAGTTCAGAAACTTAGTATGCTTGTTAAGCATTTTTTCTTCCCCAAATACTTAAAGTATTTTTTACTTGGCTGGCATATTACTTGATTGCTTGTTTTATTTCTGATGCTTGCGCACTTATTATTTCTTTGTTTTGATGAATGCCAAAGGGGGAGGGTTTAAGGGTTGAGTTAGAAAATTAAAAATTTCTGATCTTAGAGCATGTCATTTGCATATTATTCTTGGACTCATTGTTTTATCTGGTATTTTCTAACTTTAACCCAGGTTGTCATTGCATCAAAAAGGGGGAGATTGTTGGTGCAATTTGCACCAATAGTTAAACCTGAGTTTTGATGAATGACAAATAGGTTAAAGTTAGACTTGCTTTTGGTTTTGACCTCTTTACTAAGTGTGCAGGGTTGAAAGACTTAGGACCTGACACCAGGCTAAAGTCCAGGGTGGTTGAGTCCTGGCGGGAAGTCCAGGGTGGTTGAGTCCTGGCGAGAAGTCCAGTTGGGTTCACGGGGCCTGACAACTGGCTGAAGCCCAAGTTGGTTGAAACTTGGCAAAAAGACCAGGGTGGTTGAGCCCTGGCAGGAAGACCTGGTGGGTTAAGAAGTTGAGTAGAGCTGCACGAGGTAAGTGAGGTAAGTCACTGGAGGAGCGAACCAGTGAGGACGGGTCCTATTTTAGGACTGTAGGCGCGGTCCAACTTAGGCCCATTTTGGTGACCTCGGTTGAGTCCTGGTTAGATCCTTATCCAGGTTTGGACGAGGTCTAATTAACTCTAAATGCATTAACTCTATTTTACAGAATTTATTTAATTAGATTCTAAATGCATTAACTCTATTTTACAGAATTTATTTAATTAGATTCTAAATGCATTAACTCTATTTTACAGAATTTATTTAATTAGATTCTAAATGCAATAACTCTATTTTACAGAATTTATTTAATTAGATTCTAAATGCATTAACTCTATTTTTACAGAATTTATTTAATTAGAATTTTGTAGTTGAATTTTATAAAATTATTCCTTATCTAAAGCCTTGGTGAAGGATAAATTATCATTTAAATTATTCGTATTTCCTTCTTTTTAGAGAATAAAATTATTCCTACTAATGCTTAAAATTCTCACGTAAAGCTTAGCTGGAAGGATAAAATCTCCTTTTAAATTATTAATTAAAATTGTAAGAGGATAAAACCTCTCGGTTAACTTTTCAATATTCTGTATTTATATTTTATTTAAATTATTTTCTTAATTGAAGCAAAGGATAGAAACATTATCTTTTATTATTATTATTTTATCTTGTTGATGGATAAAATTTGAGCTGAGAAGATCATGCATCGAGGCACTATAAATAGAAGCAAGCAAGCCCTCTAACAGACAAGAAAATTTGATTCTGGTTCAAGCTTTGGCGCTCTCTTGCTTCCACGCTCCTCTGCTGCGGTTTGTGCTTTGACTCGACGCTGTCCGACCGCTGCTGGAAGATCGCTCCCAACACCCAAGCTGGTTCAGATAAATCTAAGTGTTGGGTAACGAATTTTTTTTCTGCACTTAAATTATTTAAGGGGGAAGTGTAGGGCTGTTACACTTCCGCCCAATCGTGTATTCGAATCACTCTATCAGTAGTTTATCGGTAGAGGTTTTTAGTGGATTGCCCACAGGAAAGGTTCAAGGAACCTGGGCCTTCGAGTAGGAGTCGGCGAAGGCTCCGAACGAAGTAAAACTCCTCGTGTAATTTTTTTTTATTTTTCGCTTTCGCATATCGTTTTAATTTTTCCGCTGCGCACGTTATAAAAAGCATCGTACAATTTTCTATCGACTCTGATTTTCTAACGAAGATTTTAAAAGTCACGTGATTCCCCCCCCCTCTCACGTGCATCGGTCCTATATATATATATATATATATATATATAATTGTTCTGCTGTGGACCGCGCACTGCGGACCGTGCACTGCGGATGCGTGTGGATTGGCGCCTGATCGGTCACCAGACCGATCAGGCAGGTGCCTGATCGGTAACCAGACCGATCAGGCAGGTGCCTGATCGGTAACCAGACCGATCAGGCAAGTACCTGATCGGTCTGGTGACCGATCAGGCAAGCTTGATCGGCCTGGTGATCGATTAGGCAAGCCTGATCGGCCACCGGAGGCTCGGGAGCGTCTCCGATGGGTTCACCCGTACCCGACGGATTCACCCCTACCCCCTAAGGTTCATCACACCCCCTTGGGTTATAGTTTTGTTCGGGAGCGGCGGCCGAGTCGCAGGTCGTGTGCCTGATCGGCCACCGGAGGCACGGGAGCGTCCCCGACGGGTTCACCCTACTCCCTAGGTTTCATCGCACCCTCTGGGTTATAGTTTGGTTCGGGGGTGGCGGCCTTCGGCCGCCGTTGGTGTCAAGAAGTCGCAGGTCGTGTGCCTGATCGGTCTGGCGACCGATCAAGCACCTACCTAATTAGTCTGGTGACTGATCAGGTGCTAGTCCGCACGCGTCTGCAGCGCGCGGTCCACAGCAGAGCAATTCTATATATATATATATATATATATACTCAGAGATGCTCTGGTGCGGATCTCTCCACGACGACGCTCCTGCACCGTGCCCCCCTGCGTCGGTGATTCAACCCCTCGGCCGCCGATCTCTCCACGACGCCGCTCCTGAGCCCTCATCGTCGCACATTGATAGCCCTCGGTCGTCGATCTCTCACATCCCGACGCCTCCCGAGGCCCTCGGCCGCCGATCTCTCCCCGACACCTCTCCCGAGCACACTGATAGCCCTCGGCCGTCGATCTCTCACATCCTGACGCCTCCCGAGCCCCTTGGTCGTCGATCTCTCACATTCCGACGCCTCCCGAGCCCCTCGGCCGCCGATCTCTCCTTGACGGCGATCTCGCACTTGCCTATCGGTCAGGCAAGTGCCTGATCAGTCACACTTGTCTGCCTTGACCGATCAGGCACTTGCCTGATCGGCCACACTTGCCTGTCACCGATCAGGCACTTGCCACGAGAGAAACCCGTAAAAAAAAATAAGCAAAGCAACGGAGCAGCGGAGCAGAGGTGGACCCGGCACGCCACGTCCGTAGGTCCGCAGCATCGCGTTTAGAGAGGTCCGCACCAGAGCAAAACTATATATATATATATATATATATATATATATTTTTGTGACTTTAAGAAATGAAAATAATAAAATTGTGTTTGTATATATGAAATATCATAAATACTCGTATTTCATGTCTAATTAAAAAAAATGATGAACCAGACAGTAGATAAATTGAATCTGAGTTGATCGGTCCAATCCTACGGAAATTTTCCATCGATCACCAGGATATTTCATGCCTAATTAAACATACAAGCCACAAACCCACGATTAAAATATCAAATTAGATCACTTTAAAGATTTGTTTACGATGACAAATCCATGCGTTACTAACAGGTAGGCCCGCCTAAGGGAGATTAAATCCAACACTTCGTCCTCTAAAAGTTCCTTCTGAATTCTCATTGATTATTTTATTTGCACTATCTTTTGGTTTACACACTGAAATTTAAGACACATTCAGCTATAATTATCATATTCCTCCTGGACAACCTAGCCACATATGTGGCAGTGCTGATATGTGGCTAGATGTTGCATCTAGTGGTGAAATATTTTGTCCTGGATCCTTGTAGCAGTGGGTATTGTATCCGAATCCTATATTTGTAGTTTCTTTATAGGTTTAGTGAAAGCAAAAGTTTTTTTTCAGTCACATCACATAGAAATAGAATTCCTTTTTCAGATATTATTGCGTGCAAGAAAAGATCTATTTCTCCATCGAGTTGATTCCATCGAACAATTCAACTAGTCATTCTTATATCTTCCATGAATTCAATTGTGTTAGTGGAATGTTGGAAATGTCATTTCATCCTGTCGCGAGGTGAGGTGGAGGTCTCAAGGGCGAGATGGTCCCCGAGCACTACAAACGGCTGGGGTAGCACCGACCTAGCTCCGAGCTGGCGACCGCCTGCAACACAGTGACCGTTAGCAAACCCACCGGAGCTTTCCCCGGCAAGATACTCTGACGGCCAAGTCAATATCCGCAGGATATAGTGGAGCAAATGGAAATATAGTGGAAGAGAAAGCTGACGCGCATACCTGCGGAATGAGGAGTGGAGGACTTATATAGCAGGGGGATCTGACAACCCCCTATCTGTGTTGACGAGATAGGGGTGTGGTGATTGTCAGCTCGTATGAGAGCACCTGAAAGTACAGCGGCATAGCGCGGGGTGTTGAGGTAGTACGAAGGTACTGATTTGGCGGGATAACTGCGAGTGGTGTCATAAATGGGCGAGGCGCGTAGTACCCTGACATCAAGGTTGTACCCCGGAGATGATGACGTAGAGCGGCGTAGGGACAATCTAGTCCGTAGCCTGAGCACCGACCGGCGGGTCCGAGTATTGAAGACCAGGTCGGGTAATGGCAAGGGAGCGTGGGCCGCCACACGTCCGACTGGGAGAGTTGAGGCGCGGGGTTCGCCCTGAGTCGAGGGTGCGCTGAGCTGTGTCTGTCTGGCTTTGTCTCGGTTCTGTGAGTTGTCAGATCCATGGGATGCTGAGGGAGCGTTGGCCGCCACGCGTCTGACTAAGTTGCCAGACCCAGGTTCGGATTCGGGTGCGAGCTGAGGTGGCTAAGTTAGGAGACGCTCGGGATAGACTCGACCGACCTTGCTAGGGGTCAGTCGGCGAGCGCCTTGGGGATTTCCTGGCTCCATGACTCCCCTGGTGAGGTCATCGTCGACCCTTCTGCTGGGCCTTCATAGCGCCAGGCTGGCTGGTTGTTGGGACTGGGTGCATGTCGACAAGGATACGGGTTCGTAAAATTTTAAATTTTTACGTGCAGCGGAAGAATTAGCATAAAATAATTTCTTAAATTATTTTAACCACGTATCTAGCATGCAACCTTATGGTGTGTGGACATAATCATAAATTAAAACTTTTGCGAAAAGTAAACTAATTTACTAAGTACCTCTCGTAACTCGAAGTAAGGGACGAGATCCAACCGTAGCGTCCCTTGGAAGCTCCGCCTCTATTCGCGTCCACGCCGAGTTCTCTTCGGGATGACTTCGCAAAGCCACGAGTTTTGTGCCAACGAGAACTACTAGATTCTCCGAAGACACAACTAGAAGATCAAGAAAGAAGAAAGGAAACTAACCACCAAGAATCGGAATCCAAATTCCGGGAAAGAAGGAGATGTGATCCGCTTCTTCTTCTTCTTCTTCTTCTCCTTCTTGATGAAAGCTTGCGCCGGCCCTAGGAGGAGGAAGCGCCGGCCCTAGGTGGAGGAGGCGCCGGCCCTAAAGGGGGTTGTGGGCACTGGCCCTAAGGGGAAGGGAGAAGAGAATAAGAGAGAGAGAGAGAGGGAGCTACTAATCTCTTGATAACTCAATTGGAATTAAGGGCTTGCCTTTGGTTCCTTTATATAGTAGCATCTCCCTTGCCAAGTCTCCCTCTTAACGGAATTTTCATAACAAATTTATCCTATAAATTCTCTTATGAATTATTCCGTTTAAACCAAGTTTTATTATAACTAATTTTATAATAAAACAAATACTTCTCTCTTTTAATTATGGAATAAAATTTGTATAAAATTTTCTTATCATGGATAAATCAATTCACAATTGATTTTATAAATTAAAATTAAACCAATTCATGGTTCATTTTAATTTCCATAAAAAGAATAAATTTCTACAAATTTCTTTATAAATCTCTTTATATAAATTTCTTTATATATCAATTTATTTATCCATAATTTATAAAACAAATCGCGCTAGATTTATTTTATTAATTAAACCAATTAAATTGGTTTATTCCTCTTTTAATGGCCGGCCAAACCAAGAGGGTGGACACCCTCTTTGGCCGGCCAAACCAAGCCGATCCCATCGCGAATTAAACTCATTTAATTCGCCCAATAAGCCTTCAAAAGACTTAGCCATTTTTAGCTTCCATTGTGCCTCTGTTAAATTCAGATTCGACTTATTTCTCTTGATCGGAAAATCCAATTTTCAACTCGTTTTAAATCCCTCGGATTACTCGTAGTGCGTGTGACTAAATAGGCTTTCGATTTATGTTGGCCGTCTATAATCAACCAATTATAGAACGATCATGAGTGGCACCTAGTAGTACATCATGATCCCCAATTAATCGAAAGATCAACGGTTGACCTCAGAAGTAATTCTGAAACCCTTCAGCAGCTCTAATGAATTGTGCCCCATTCCCTTCACCACCTTATACACACTTGGTTCAGGACATGGTCTGTTTGTGTCAGTCCCCACTAGACTGACTATGTCACACCTAGCCCAAGTAGTGTCTTTCTCGTCCTTTGGATTTCTAATTACTCTCATGTATTTAAGAGACTCGCACTCTAAACATGATATGCTCTGGCCAGAGGCTTTGAGTAACAATCCGACGATAGGCCTGGGTATACATCTCCTCGCAAGGAGTGGTGAATCCTTTGTAGGCTGTTCAAACATCTTCGGGCACTTCGGCTTATACCCAATCATCCTGGGTCCACACCTCCTTGGAGATGCTTGCTTAAGATGTTAAAGTATAAGTCTCCATGACCAAGATGACTTGAACACCGCAAGTCAAAGGAACATCGCAATTAAGCTGCAGTAAGAACTTCATTGACAAATCTATGTAGATTACCATATGAAGTTTTACAGCTAGTCACTCCAATGAACTAGTTCCCTTAACTAGCATCCATGTTTATCTCCGGACATCCCAATGTCACCAGCCAGTGAGAATCAGCTGATTAGAGAATAACCCATGCTAGTCTCAACAGAATTGATAGTGTCCGTTTTTATCAATTCATCGACTAGGGATAATTTCAATACTTCACAATTGCACATGTAGAGATAATCACTAGTTGTGATCCCATCACAAATTCTCTTATGCTGTGAATTGTATTGCGGACATTCAGTAGATGAGTCTAAGATCCCAATCAAATACACAAACATGTATACTCAAATAGTGAATTATCATTTATTAAAATAAATGTTTACAATCATAAGGCGATTGTCTTAGGACACTTCTCTCATATCACTAACAAACTCCCACTTGGCCTAATGCCAATCGCTACGGTATCCAATACCACAGGCTCTAACATGACCCTCAAACTTATTTTGAGGCAAGGCCTTAGTTAAAGGATCCGCTAAATTCCTTTCAATGGGAATTTTCTCAATTTGTATGTCATTCCTACTTATAATCTCTCTGATCAGATGATAGCGGCGAAGCACGTGTTTGGATCGCTGATGAGACCTTAGTTCCTTTACTTGTGCAATAGCTCCATTGTTGTCGCAGTAAACCGGCACTGCTTCATCAATGGTTGGAACCACGCCAAGTTTGGAGACAAACTTCTTGATCCAGACTGCTTCCTTTGCTGCTTCCGAAGCTGCGATATATTCCACTTCCGTGGTAGAATCCTCTACGGTGTCTTGTTTGGAACTTTTCCAACTTACTGCGCCTCCATTCAAAGTAAATACGTATCCAGACTGTGATTTGGAGTCATCCTTATCTGTCTGGAAACTGGCATCTGTATACCCACGTATTACCATATCTCCTTCTCCATATATTAGGAACACATCCTTAGTTCTTCTTAAGTACTTAAGGATTGTCTTGACAGCCGCCCAATGATCCATTCCTGGATCCGACTGGTATCTGCTTGTGACGCTCAGAGCATACGATACATCGGGCCTAGTACATAACATAGCATACATGATAGATCCTATCGCGGATGCATAAGGAATCTTATTCATGCAAATCCTCTCGTCTTCTGTGCGCGGACACATAGACTTTGAAAGGTTGATCCCATGCCTGATGGGAAGGTAACCTTTCTTGGATTCTGACATGCTAAACCTTTTTAGCACTCGGTCTATATATGTAGACTGCGAAAGACCAAGCAACCGTTTTGATCTATCTCTATAGATTCTAATCCCAAGGATATAGGTTGCTTCTCCCAGGTCTTTCATGGAGAAAGTTTTGGACAACCAAATTTTAACTGTCTGTAAAACTGATATATCGTTTCCTATAAGTAATATGTCATCTACATATAATACTAGGAATACGACTGCACTCCCACTAACCTTCTTGTACACACAAGGTTCTTCAGGATTTTGTGAGAAATCAAACTCTTTGATTGTCTCATCAAAACGGATGTTCCAGCTCCTAGATGCTTGCTTCAGTCCATATATGGATCGTCGAAGCTTGCACACTTTGGTTTTATCAACCGATGTGAAACCTTCAGGTTGTATCATGTATACATCCTCAAGCAGGTTTCCATTAAGGAAAGCTGTTTTCACATCCATTTGCCATATCTCATAATCATAATGAGCCGCTATGGCTAGGAGCATCCGAATGGATTTAAGCATAGCTACTGGCGAATAGGTTTCATCATAATCAATTCCTTATTTTTGACGATATCCTTTTGCCACTAATCTAGCCTTAAAGGTAACTACATTACCTTCCATGTCGGTTTTCTTCTTGAAAACCCACTTGCACCCTATGGGCTTAATCCCTTCAGGTGGGTTAACCAAGTCCCATACTTGATTTTCGTACATGGAATCCATTTTCGACTTCATGGCTTCAAGTCATTTGTCCCTTTCTGAATTTTTTAGAACATCTTCATAACTGATAGGTTCGTCATCGCTTATGAGTAACACGCCGTTCGATTCACTTATGAGAAATCCGTATCTCTCTGGAATATTACGTGTCCTATCAGATCTACGAAGAGGTGGTGTTGTTTTAGGTTCAACTGATAGCTCATCATTATGAGGTATTGGTTGTGGGTCTAGACTAGGTGTCTCTGTAATGTCTATTGGAGTTTCTTGAACTTCATCAAGTTCAATGCCACTCCCACTGTTTTCTTGTAAAAGAAATTCTTTTTCCAGAAATACAGCATGCCTTGAAACAAACATCTTTTGTTCCAAGGGATGATAGAATTGGTAACCCTTCGTTTCCCTAGGGTATCCAATAAATAGACATTTATCAGACTTAGCATCCAATTTGTCTGATACAGTCCGCTTCACATAAGCAGGACAACCCCATATCTTAAGGTGAGTTAAGTGGGGTTTCTTACTATTCCATATCTCATATGGAGTAGTAGAGACTACCTTGGTCGGGACTCTGTTTAGCAAGTAAACAGTTGTCTTTAGTGCATAGCCCCAAAAGGATTTTGGAAGAGTTGCATGATTCATCATAGACCTAACCATGTCCATCAAGGTTCGGTTGCGCCTCTCAGATACACCATTATGCTGTGGCGTATATGGCGGAGTCCATTGGGACAATATCCCATTGTCCCTTAGATAATCTTGAAACTCTTGACTTAAGTATTCACCACCCCGATCGGATCGAAGTATCTTAATACTTTTGCCAAGCTGTTTCTCTACTTCATTTCTGAACTCTTTGAATTTCTCAAAAGCTTCAGATTTGTGTTTCATCAAGAACACATACCCGAATCGTGAGTGATCATCGATAAAGGTGATGAAGTAGCTATAGCCTCCTTGTGCAAGAGTTGACATTGGTCCACATACATCAGTATGTATTAGACCAAGCAACTCTCCCACTGGATTACCTTTTCCATAAAAGGGTAATTTGGTCATCTTGCCTTTTAAGCATGATTCGCATGTATCAAATGAACCGGGTTCAAATGATTCCAAAATTCCACATCGGTGTAATTTGGTTATGTGTTTCTTACTTACATGGCCAAGACGGCAATGCCAAGTGTAGGAGTCTATTCGATTATCTATTCGAGCACGTTTGTTGCTCACTTCGATATTGAAAATGTCACTGGATAAATCTAACGTATAGATACCATTGCACAAAGTTCCATTCCCATAAAGAACGCCATGTAACAACAATTGTTACTAAAAGTTAAATGATAACCCTTTTCATTCAAACATGAAATAGATACAATGTTCTTTATTAACGAAGGAACAAAATAACAATTATCCAATTCTAAGACACGTCCAGTGCGGAGCTTTAGCAAATATGTTCCGATGGCAACAGCAGCAATCTTTGCTCCATTTCCAACTCGCAAATTTGCTTCTCCTTTGACGAATCTTCTTCTATTCCTTAGCCCCTGTATGTCATTACATATATGTGAGCTACACCCAGTATCAAGTACCCAGGTATTAGAGGAAATAGAGTGACATTCAATAACGAAGATACCTGAAGAGGATGGGGCATCGGATGCCTTATTCTTCAAGGACTCAAGATAAACCTTGCAGTTTCTTCGCCAGTGACCCTCCTTGCCACAATGATGGCAAATTCCTTTTGGTTTCTTTTCAGTCATTTTGGCCTTTTTCTTCTTTCCTTTATTCTGTTCTTTGGCCTTCCTCTTAGAACCTTTCTTCGAAGAACCAACTAACAGTACCGCCTTTTGATCTGGCTTTACAGAAGGCTCTACAGTCTTCAGCAGGTTGAGCAACTCAGAAATGGTAGTTTCCAGTTTGTTCATCCGATAGTTCATCACAAATTGTGAATAACTTTTGGGCAAACAATTCAGAATTAAGTCAATACATAGTTCATGATCCATTGCAAAACCGAGTGTGCTCAGTCGCTCAATGTACCCCAACATCTTTAACACAAACTGCGAGGCAGAAGTGCCTTCCTGCATCTTAGTGGTGAAGAGGAGTCTGGAGACTTCGAACCTTTCGGATCTCGCCTGCTCTTCGAACAACTCATGAAGATGGAAGATGATGGTATAAGCATCCATATGCTCATGCTGCTTTTGCAACTCAGGTACCATAGAGGCTAGCATAATGCAACTCGCAAGTTCAGAATCAGTCACATGTTTCTGATAGGCCACTAACTGTTCTGGATTTGCACCCTCTGGAGGACGGTTGGGAAGTTGATCTTCAATGACATAAGCAAGCTTCTCTGCCTTGAGGGACTA
>JAGFNQ010006750.1:124337-272597 GCA_024364735.1 Boesenbergia rotunda | reverse complement strand
ATATGAAGTTTTACAGCTAGTCACTCCAATGAACTAGTTCCCTTAACTAGCATCCATGTTTATCTCCGGACATCCCAATGTCACCAGCCAGTGAGAATCAGCTGATTAGAGAATAACCCATGCTAGTCTCAACAGAATTGATAGTGTCCGTTTTTATCAATTCATCGACTAGGGATATTTTCAATACTTCACAATTGCACATTAGAGATAATCACTAGTTGTGATCCATCACAAATTCTCTTATGCTGTGAATTGTATTGCGGCATTCAGTAGATGAGTTAAGATCCCAATCAAATACACAAACATGTATACTCAAATAGTGAATTATCATTTATTAAAATAATGTTTACAATCATAAGGCGATTGCCTTAGGACACTTCTCTCATATCACTAACAAACTCCCACTTGGCCTAATGCCAATCGCTACGGTATCCAATACCACAGGCTCTAACATGACCCTCAAACTTGTTTTGAGGCAAGGCCTTAGTTAAAGGATCCGCTAAATTCCTTTCAGTGGGAATTTTCTCAATTTGTATATCATTCCTACTTATAATCTCTCTGATCAGATGATAGCGGCGAAGCACGTGTTTGGATCGCTGATGAGACCTTGGTTCCTTTGCTTGTGCAATAGCTCCATTGTTGTCGCAGTAAACCGGCACTGCTTCATCAATGGTTGGAACCACGCCAAGTTCGGAGACAAACTTCTTGATCCAGACTGCTTCCTTTGCTGCTTCCGAAGCTGCGATATATTCCGCTTCCGTGGTAGAATCCGCTACGGTGTCTTGTTTGGAACTTTTCCAACTTACTGCGCCTCCATTCAAGTAAATACGTATCCAGACTGTGATTTGGAGTCATCCTTATCTGTCTGGAAACTGGCATCTGTATACCCACGTATTACCATATCTCCTTCTCCATATATTAGGAACACATCCTTAGTTCTTCTTAAGTACTTAAGGATTGTCTTGACAGCCGCCCAATGATCCATTCCTGGATCCGACTGGTATCTGCTAGTGACGCTCAGAGCATACGATACATCGGGCCTAGTACATAACATAGCATACATGATAGATCCTATCGCGGATGCATAAGGAATCTTATTCATGCAAATCCTCTCGTCTTCTGTGCGCGGACACATAGACTTTGAAAGGTTGATCCATGCCTGATGGGAAGGTAACCTTTCTTGGATTCTGACATGCTAAACCTTTTTAGCACTCGGTCTATATATGTAGACTGCGAAAGACCAAGCAACCGTTTTGATCTATCTCTATAGATTCTAATCCCAAGGATATAGGTTGCTTCTCCCAGGTCTTTCATGGAGAAAGTTTTGGACAACCAAATTTTAACTGTCTGTAAGACTGATATATCGTTTCCTATAAGTAATATGTCATCGACATATAATACTAGGAATACGACTGCACTCCCACTAACCTTCTTGTACACACAAGGTTCGTCAGGATTTTGTGAGAAATCAAACTCTTTGATTGTCTCATCAAAACGGATGTTCCAGCTCCTAGATGCTTGCTTCAGTCCATATATGGATCGTCGAAGCTTGCATACTTTGGTTTTATCAACCGATGTGAAACCTTCAGGTTGTATCATGTATACATCCTCAAGCAGGTTTCCATTAAGGAAAGCTGTTTTCACATCCATTTGCCATATCTCATAATCATAATGAGCTGCTATGGCTAGGAGCATCCGAATGGATTTAAGCATAGCTACTGGCGAATAGGTTTCGTCATAATCAATTCCTTATTTTTGACGATATCCTTTTGCCACTAATCTAGCCTTAAAGGTAACTACATTACCTTCCATGTCGGTTTTCTTCTTGAAAACCCACTTGCACCCTATGGGCTTAATCCCTTCAGGTGGGTTAACCAAGTCCCATACTTGATTTTCGTACATGGAATCCATTTCCGACTTCATGGCTTCAAGTCATTTGTCCCTTTCTGAATTTTTCAGAACATCTTCATAACTGATAGGTTCGTCATCGCTTATGAGTAACACGTCGTTCGATTCACTTATGAGAAATCCGTATCTCTCTGGAATATTACGTGTCCTATCAGATCTACGAAGAGGTGGTGTTGTTTTAGGTTCAACTGATAGCTCATCATTATGAGGTATTGGTTGTGGGTCTAGACTAGGTGTCTCTGTAATGTCTATTGGAGTTTCTTGAACTTCATCAAGTTCAATGCCACTCCCACTGTTTTCTTGTAAAAGAAATTCTTTTTCCAGAAATACAGCATGCCTTGAAACAAACACCTTTTGTTCCAAGGGATGATAGAATTGGTAACCCTTCGTTTCCTTAGGGTATCCAATAAATAGACATTTATCAGACTTAGCATCCAATTTGTCTGATACAGTCCGCTTCACATAAGCAGGACAACCCCATATCTTAAGGTGAGTTAAGTGGGGTTTCTTACTATTCCATATCTCATATGGAGTAGTAGAGACTACCTTGGTCGGGACTCTGTTTAGCAAGTAAACAGCTGTCTTTAGTGCATAGCCCCAAAAGGATTTTGGAAGAGTTGCATGATTCATCATAGACCTAACCATGTCCATCAAGGTTCGGTTGCGCCTCTCAGATACACCATTATGCTGTGGCGTATATGGCGGAGTCCATTGGGACAATATCCCATTGTCCCTAAGATAATCTTGAAACTCTTGACTTAAGTATTCACCACCCCGATCGGATCGAAGTATCTTAATACTTTTGCCAAGCTGTTTCTCTACTTCATTTCTGAACTCTTTGAATTTCTCAAAGGCTTCAGATTTGTGTTTCATCAAGAACACATACCCGAATCGTGAGTGATCATCGATAAAGGTGATGAAGTAGCTATAGCCTCCTTGTGCAAGAGTTGACATTGGTCCACATACATCAGTATGTATTAGACCAAGCAACTCTCCCACTGGATTACCTTTTCCAAAAAGGGTAATTTGGTCATCTTGCCTTTTAAGCATGATTCGCATGTATCAAATGAACCGGGTTCAAATGATTCCAAAATTCCACATCGGTGTAATTTGGTTATGTGTTTCTTACTTACATGGCCAAGACGGCAATGCCAAGTGTAGGAGTCTATTCGATTATCTATTCGAGCACGTTTGTTGCTAACTTCGATATTGAAAACGTCACTGGATAAATCTAACGTGTAGATACCATTGCACAAAGTTCCATTCCCATAAAGAACGCCATGTAACAACAATTGTTACTAAAAGTTAAATGATAACCCTTTTCATTCAAACATGAAATAGATACAATGTTCTTTATTAACGAAGGAACAAAATAACAATTATCCAATTCTAAGACACGTCCAGTGCGGAGCTTTAGCAAATATGTTCCGATGGCAACAGCAGCAATCTTTACTCCATTTCCAACTCGCAAATTTGCTTCTCCTTTGACGAATCTTCTTCTATTCCTTAGCCTCTGTATGTCATTACATATATGTGAGCTACACCCAGTATCAAGTACCCAGGTATTAGAGGAAATAGAGTGACATTCAATAACGAAGATACCTGAAGAGGATGGGGCATCGGATGCCTTATTCTTCAAGGACTCAAGATAAACCTTGCAGTTTCTTCGCCAGTGACCCTCCTTGCCACAATGATGGCAAGTTCCTTTTGGTTTCTTTTCAGTCATTTTGGCCTTTTTCTTCTTTCCTTTATTCTGTTCTTTGGCCTTCCTCTTAGAACCTTTCTTCGAGGAACCAACTAACAGTACCGCCTTTTGATCTGGCTTTACAGAAGGCTCTACAGTCTTCAGCAGGTTGAGCAACTCAGAAATGGTAGTTTCCAGTTTGTTCATCCGATAGTTCATCACAAATTGTGAATAACTTTTGGGCAAACAATTCAGAATTAAGTCAATACATAGTTCATGATCCATTGCAAAACCGAGTGTGCTCAGTCGCTCAATGTACCCCAACATCTTTAACACAAACTGCGAGGCAGAAGTGCCTTCCTGCATCTTAGTGGTGAAGAGGAGTCTGGAGACTTCGAACCTTTCGGATCTCGCCTGCTCTTCGAACAACTCATGAAGATGGAAGATGATGGTATAAGCATCCATATGCTCATGCTGCTTTTGCAACTCAGGTACCATAGAGGCTAGCATAATGCAACTCGCAAGTTCAGAATCAGTCACATGTTTCTGATAGGCCACTAACTGTTCTGGATTTGCACCCTCTGGAGGACGGTTGGGAAGTTGATCTTCAATGACATAAGCAAGCTTCTCTGCCTTGAGGACTATCCTCAGGTTTCGAAGCCAGTCCATGAAGTTCGGCCCAGTCAGTTTATTGGTGTCCAAAATGGAACGCAAGTTTAGAGAAGACATGATCGAGTGATTAACCTAGAAATATAAATTGAGATTATGTGAGAAGAATGCTAAAGAATGTATCAACATACATTAATAAAATCCTATTTATTTTTCAAATTGAATAACCCTTTTTATCAATTCGGGAGATCGTAGGAGCATCTCCAAATAGGTTGATATCCAACCATAGATAAGAACAACCATGGCTGTGGCCATCAAGTTATTCTTAGCTATGAAAGTAGGTAATTAAACCGATTACACATCACATATATGTAACTATCACTTTATGCTATCAACTAATTGAATGTTTGCATAAATCATTGGGTTGTTAACTCATTAACAAGTATGTAACAATATACATAGCACCCAACTGCACCTCTCTTTACATCGACCTTGGCTGTGGCACAACAAATCGATGCTCCAAGCTTAAGGCTGACCCATTAATCAAGAAATAGTTTTAATATGGTTGGGGCTCATTCAACCGTTTAGTCAGGCTTGGATGTGTCCAACAACCGAAACTAAGGATTGACCTCTGACTCCAACTATATTATTCATAAACTAATTTCATGGTTTGAACATGTTGAGGTTCAAGCCGGGCATGGATGTGTCCATCAACCCAAACGAGAAACAAAACTCCGATTCTAACCATATTAATGAAAGGTGTTGGCCTTAATATTTTGTAAGGGGTTTTGGGTCTCATCCTTTCTTTTCTAAGCACATTCATGACATCATATCATGACTAACGATTTCCTTAATAAAGTATGTATGTGACTTAATTTATCAAGTCTCATTGATTGAATTAGGAACCGGATTTCCTAATTCTAATTTCATACTTTAATAAAGGAATTGTTTTGGGAAACAATTTCCTAAATTGTCATAATCAATTTCGGAAATAATATGTTTTAAGACTTTGATTTCTCTAAATCAAATCTTATTAAATTAAGAGAGAGATTCCCTTAATTCAACCACATATTATTTTCATGAAAATCTCATTTAAGAAAACTCTATAGGAAACCATTTTCCTAATTAATTTTGGAGACAACAATATGAAAGAGCATCACCTCTTAAATCATATTTTATTTATGGATTTAATTAATTACAACAAATTGTTTTCTAAGGGTGGCTCCCCGAGGCTCAGATACCCAAAGAAAAGTAATTTGTCGTAAATCCAATTTGGTCCGCTTCGGAAGCGTAACCAAATTAAACATGACAATTTCATTTAAAATTAGGAAATTAAATTTCAACAACTAACTTTAAATTGGACGGCTCCCCGAGGCTCAATCCAAAATAAAGAATTTTGTTGACAATTTAAAAAACCAATTCAAATTTAATTGTCAATTAATTGTCCATAAATTTGTCTAGACTTTCTTAAAAGAAAGTGTCCAAAATTGCGAGATTTCAAAATAGGTTTTCAGAATAATTGTAAGTTTTCGGTACAAAGAAAACTTACATATTTCCAAAATTGGAAAATTTCTAAAATAGAAAAATTTCCAAAATTGGAAAGTTTCCAAAGATGGGAAGTTTTCACAATTATTATAAAATTTCAGAAACTAGAAAATTTCAAAAGTTTGCGAAATTTCATGAGGATTTCCAAACTTAGAAATTCCTAAATCTAAAATTTATTATAATTGGAAAGTTTCCATAATTGAAAATTTTTCCAAAATTGAGATTATGACAAAGTTTTCTGCAAAACAATTATATGATTATGTCGAACACTAACCGGCTCTGATACCACTGTTGGGACCGGGTGCATGTCGACAAGGATACAGGTTTGTAAAATTTTAAATTTTTACGTGCAGCGGAAGAATTAGCATAAAATAATTTCTTAAATTATTTTAACCACGTATCTAGCATGCAACCTTATGGTGTGTGGACATAACCATAAATTAAAACTTTTGCGAAAAGTAAACTAATTTACTAAGTACCTCTCGTAACTCGAAGTAAGGGACGAGATCCAACCGTAGCGTCCCTTGGAAGCTCCGCCTCTATTCCCGTCCACGCCGAGTTCTCTTCGGGATGACTTCGCAAAGCCACGAGTTTTGTGCCGACGAGAACTACTAGATTCTCCGAAGACACAACTAGAAGATCAAGAAAGAAGAAAGGAAACTAACCACCAAGAATCGGAATCCAAATTCCGGGAAAGAAGGAGATGCGATCCGCTTCTTCTTCTTCTTCTTCTTCTCCTTCTTGATGGAAGCTTGCGCCGGCCCTAGGAGGAGGAAGCGCCGGCCCTAGGTGGAGGCGGCGCCGGCCCTAAAGGGGGTTGTGGGCACCGGCCCTAAGGGGAAGGGAGAAGAGAATAAGAGAGAGAGAGAGAGAGGGAGCTACTAATCTCTTGATAACTCAATTGGAATTAAGGGCTTTCCTTTGGTTCCTTTATATAGTAGCATCTCCCTTGCCAAGTCTCCCTCTTAATGGAATTTTCATAACAAATTTATCCTATAAATTCTCTTATGAATTATTCCGTTTAAACCAAGTTTTATTATAACTAATTTTATAATAAAACAAATACTTCTCTCTTTTAATTATGGAATAAAATTTGTATAAAATTTTCTTATCATGGATAAATCAATTCACAATTGATTTTATAAATTAAAATTAAACCAATTCATGGTTCATTTTAATTTCCATAAAAAGAATAAATTTCTACAAATTTCTTTATAAATCTCTTTATATAAATTTCTTTATATATCAATTTATTTATCCATAATTTATAAAACAAATCGCGCTAGATTTATTTTATTAATTAAACCAATTAAATTGGTTTATTCCTCTTTTAATGGCCGGCCAAACCAAGAGGGTGGACACCCTCTTTGGCCGGCCAAACCAAGCCGATCCCATCGCGAATTAAACTCATTTAATTCTCCCAATAAGCCTTCAAAAGACTTAGCCATTTTTAGCTTCCATTGCGCCTCTGATAAATTCAGATTTGACTTATTTCTCTTGATCGGAAAATCCAATTTTCAACTCGTTTTAAATCCCTCGGATTACTCGTAGTGCGTGTGACTAAATAGGCTTTCGATTTATGTTGGCCGTCTATAATCAACCAATTATAGAACGATCATGAGTGGCACCTAGTAGTACATCATGATCCCCAATTAATCGAAAGATCAACGGTTGACCTCAGAAGTAATTCTGAAACCCTTCAGCAGCTCTAATGAATTGTGCCTCATTCCCTTCACCACCTTATACCCACTTGGTTCAGGACATGGTCTGTTTGTGTCAGTCCCCACTAGACTGACTACGTCACACCTAGCCCAAGTAGTGTCTTTCTCGTCCTTTGGATTTCTAATTACTCTCATGTATTTAAGAGACTCGCACTCTAAACATGATATGCTCTGGCCAGAGGCTTTGAGTAACAATCCGACGATAGGCCTGGGTATACATCTCCTCGCAAGGAATGGTGAATCCTTTGTAGGCTGTTCAAACATCTTCGGGCACTTCGGCTTATACCCAATCATCCTGGGTCCACACCTCCTTGGAGATGCTTGCTTAAGATGTTAAAGTATAAGTCTCCATGACCAAGATGACTTGAACACCGCAAGTCAAAGGAACATCGCACTTAAGCTGCAGTAAGAACTTCATTGACAAATCTATGTAGATTACCATATGAAGTTTTACAGCTAGTCACTCCAATGAACTAGTTCCCTTAACTAGCATCCATGTTTATCTTCGGACATCCCAATGTCACCAGCCAGTGAGAATCAGCTGATTAGAGAATAACCCATGCTAGTCTCAACAGAATTGATAGTGTCCATTTTTATCAATTCATCGACTAGGGATAATTTCAATACTTCACAATTGCACATGTAGAGATAATCACTAGTTGTGATCCCATCACAAATTCTCTTATGCTGTGCATTGTATTGCGGACATTCAGTAGATGAGTCTAAGATCCCAATCAAATACACAAACATGTATACTCAAATAGTGAATTATCATTTATTAAAATAAATGTTTACAATCATAAGGCGATTGCCTTAGGACACTTCTCTTATATCACTAACACTGGCTGTGCGAGCCGAGCTACCCGTAGGCACGGCCGGGATCATAAGCGCCCCCCTCGAGTTTAGTCGAAGGAGGCGTTGAGTCCGACTGACTGGATTGTTATCTCTTGAAGTGAGCCTGGCGCACCCAACCCTGGGGGTCGTCTATGGGCGGGCATCCCGATCGGCCGAACCTGTCATATCACCTGTCTCTTCGGTTCTGGCTCCCCAGGATGCCCGAGCAGATTCGAATCTTGTGCATTTATTACCGCATTTAACCGCTATAACACGTGTCTCTTTCCCGAGCGACGAGGCATCCGCCGCCTGTTATGTCGAATGATGAGTTTGCACGTGGGGCACTCCGCCCCTGAGACTTCCCTGGGCCTGATCGGACGGCTTGCGTCCTCTGACGCCTATTCTCCGGCCCGCCATTGGGCGGCCGTCCTTGCATCCGGAGCCATATAAATAGGAACTTTACCGGGCGCTTTTTACCCTTGCCTTTTTTACTCCCGACGTCGAAGCGCCGCTCCTCCGTCATCTACTAGGGTTCCGGGAAGGCATTGTGCTTCGTACACCTTCTCTGGCAAGTTTTCTTGAGGTTAGTTTTGCTTCTCTCGTTTGCTTTCGATGGCGGCTTCATCTCCTCCCCCTTCCCCCTGGTATACCACCGTGGTGTCGGTGCTCGATAACCACGACCTCGAGGTGATCCGAGCAGACTACGACATTCCATCCGATCATTCTCTCATATTGCCCTCCTCTTCCGACCAACCTGCGAAACCCCCGCCGCAGTATATTACCCTTTATCGAGATCATCTGCAGGCCGGGTTACGTTTTCTGATTCACCCCTACATTACCGTCGTTTGTCATTACTTCCGCGTTAACCTATCTCAATTATCTCCGAATGTCATTCGGCTTCTTTGTGGGCCGATCATTGTCTTCTCTTTGTATCAGATTCCCCTTCTCCCCGAAACTTTCTACTACTTCTTTTGCCCAAAAAGACAAGAACCGGGTGATTTCTATTTCCAGGCCCGATCGAGCACTTCCTTCCTATCGAAACTCCCGAGCTCCAACAAGGGTTGGAAGGAGAGATATTTCTTTATTCCCCCTATCCCAAGCCCGACCTGGCCGGTTGGCTTTCAGGCGGATTTTGCTTCTCCCCCACCTCTGTACAAGGACTTCTGATCTTTCCCTTGGTACCAATTTGCCTTCTCCAAGATCGGGGGTCGGCATTTCCATGGGAGCCAACTGCTGTTGGAAGACATCTTGGCCGTGTTCGGGCTCAGCCCCGCTCCACTTCATCGACCTTCTTCCTTTGGTAAGCCCTTCGCCCTCTTCCTTATCCTTTTAGGCTTTACTGAACATGGCTCCTCTTGCAGTCGAGATGATGCATTCGGTGGCTCCGGAGGAGGGCTACGACCTGGATGATGCGAAGCTAGAGGTCCGCGTAGCCGAGCGGGAGGTTTCTCTGGTGCCTGCACCATCCGAAGAGGAGGTTTCTGTTGGAGCAATCGGCCCTAAGATGGTCCGGTGTGACCATGGGTTTTGATGTTTGGGCAAAGGGTTTAAGTTAGGTTTACCCTTGTGTATTTGATATGCGTATGTTGAGTGTGCAGGTTGTACAGGTACGCATATGGACTTAACTGGACGGCCTCAGTACGGTGAAGGATGGCATGGAGGCAAGCTGGAGGCTTGTGTGCGCATCTGAGGAACCTTGGAGTGCAGGGACGATGAGCTGATGGGCGCGGACTTCGAGGCGTACGTGAAGGGTGGCATGGATGCAAGCTGGAGGCTTGCGTGCGCATCCGAGGGACGAGGGCCGAAGATGAAGAGGGCGCGAAGGCAACAGTCGAGGCTGCGGAGGAGGAGTCAGTCGAGTCATGAGGGTACGAGTGCAGTGTGATTGTACTCGGGAAATCCTAGGGTTTGAGTGCGGAGTGGAATGTACTCAGGAGGGGAAACCTTAGGTGTGTGAGTAGGGCAGTCGACTGCCATTGTGGCAGTCGACTGGGACCACAACACATAGAGAATCGGGTCGACCCAAGGAGGGTCGACCAGTCGACTGCCAGTCGACTGGAATTGGCTCCAGTCGACTGGCTCCAGTCGACTGGTACAGGACCAGTCGACTGGTACAGGACCAGTCGACTGGAGGTCGACCGTTGCGAAGGCGGCTGAGGCATTCATTGTATATTTTGTAGCCGTTGAAGCCTACCAGTCGACTGGTAAGTGAGCAGTCGACTGGTAGCGAGAAATCAGCCCCGAATCCTATTTAAAGAGGACTTCGTGGTGGCTGAGTTTCTTGACGAAACTTGCTTGGATAGGGCAAGTTAGTAGTCTTACATTCTCAGATTGTGTCCAAGGTGTTGTGGCGAGGTTTCTCCACCCACAAGGAGCAACACGAGATAGCCGGAGGTTATCCGGGGAGTGATCCGCCGAAGGATTGTTGGATTAGTCACCCGGCCGGGGTGGATACCAACTAAATACGGTTTGTTAGCGTTGTTCCTTTGTTTTTATTGTTTATTATTATTGTTTCCGCTGTGCATACTAACAACGTAGGAAGAACAAGCCGAGATTTGCTATTCACCCCCCTCTAGCAAGGCGTATCGATTCTAACAATTGGTATCAGAGCAAAGTTCCGCTCTTGATCGGACTAACCGCCGAGGGAGCATATGCTAGAGGAGAAAGCTATGGAGGACAAGTTTGGTGAAGATATTTACACTCCGCCGGCCTACAACCATGAGGATTTTGGGTATTGGAAATCGAGAATGGAGACATGGTTGGGCATGGAATGGGAGTGCTTGATGATGATAAATGAGCCCTTCGAAATTCCAAAGGACAAGCATGGCAAGAAGCTTCGTCCTAGATGTTGGACTCAAGAGCAACAAGCATATTCCAAGGCAAACGAAAAGGTAATGAGTATTTTAGTAAATCTTTTGCCTAAAAATGTTTTAAGTGATGTAGGGAGTTATAAGAATGCATATGAGTTGTGGAATAAATTGGAAGAAGTGCACAAGAACCCTACAACAACTCAAAGAGTAGAGGAGCCCAAAGGAATGAGTCAAATGGTTCAAGAAGAAGAAAAAGGAGGAGAATTGACCATCTCATCAAGTGAAGTGGAAGAAGAAAGTGAGAGGTCATCCACCTCATCTAGAGAAGAGGAGGAGGTCACCACCTCAAGGATTGAGGGGGAGGAGAGACCCTCACCTACACATGATCAAGAGGAAGTCTCCACTTCATCCAAGGGTGAAGAGGAAGTCAACCAAGCCTCAACTTCCACCAAAGCAAGGACTAAAGACCACATTGTATGCTTTGGGTGCAACGAAAAAGGGCATTACAAGGATAAATGCCCGAAAGGTAAAATGGAGGTAAAATCTAAACCTAATTCCATTCAATGTAAATCTAACATAAATTGTAGGAATGGAAAAGCCCAAGAAAAGAAAAAAGAAGAAAATTAGATGCTTCACGTGTGGAGATCTAGGACACTACCACACAAGATGCCCAATGAGTGGAAAGCTCAAGAAAATGGAGCATCTAAGAAGATGGGAGAAAGAAGAGAGAAGAAAGCAAAACTCACAACAAAGAAGGACTACAAGGGTAAGGGAGGTATTTTCTAACCCTAGTTTAAAAAGAAATTCAATTTCAAGTTCTCTCTTACATGCCAAAAATAATACAAATCATTCATCCATGCATGCTAGATTTCATGAAAATTGCTTAATGGTACATAACCTTGGATTTAAGTATAATGATAGGACTAAGGATAACAAGGTAGATCAATACTCTAAGAAAAGCATGCATCATAGTAAATCTAGGACCTTTGTATCTAAAGATCATGGCACTAATCCCAAGAAGGAAAAGAATGTGCCTAAGAAAATGGGTAGTTCTAGGGATGTCCAAAGTGGACATATAGACTCCAAAATTAAAGGTCTAGAGAGGGAAAATCAAGCCTTGAGTGTAAGGCTTGATGCATTAGAAAAAGCCCTAGAAAGATTCACGGTTAGGTCTAAGGGCTTAGACATGGTGTTGGGTAGCATCAAACCCAACTATGATAGATCGGGATTGGGGTACCGATCTAAGACCTCCAAGGGCAATGGAAAGAAGTATGTTGGGAAAACATACAATCTTAGTAAGGAGGGAAGGTCCAAGGGTGGCAAGGGGATGCCATCCAAGGGTAAAGAGAGTGACCTAACCAAGGACAAGGTGTCCAAGGTTAAAAAGGTCAAGTTTGTAGGCCAAGAGTCATCGGTGGCACACCGGTGTGGCCTAGTGTGGATGGAGTCACCTAGGAAGGTGGCTAGGGCTCAGAGCTCAAGGGGGAGCTCTAGGAGCCTTTGGGGTCCATGGTAGATGGATCTCAAAAGGTTCTCCCTTAGGAAATTAGGTGAAATGTGCCAAAAGGATTGGAAGACTTGGGTAAGCCTTAATCCTAGATTTTGGCACATCAAAAGGTGAATTTTAGGGAGAAAAGGTGAAAATAGGGCTATAATTGATAAAATTGAGGTTTAATAGTGGAATACCATGTAACTCAATAATAAAAATGAGTTATGATCAAGGAGAAGAGAATGCATTGAAGAGAAGTGAGAATTAGAACTTCTAGGATGAGGTTATTTGATACACTTTGGAAGAAGTAGAGTTTGGTGCCAATCTTGGGATCCGGAGTACATTTATTTGGAAATGTATTTTTCCCAAGTGAATATAGAATTCACAAATATCCTCGCAAAATTTCAAGATTTTTCAAATTTTCTGGAATTTCTACGATATTTCTGAAATTCACCAAAGAGGGCTGAAATTCAGCCACCAGTCGACTGGCTCAGATACCAGTCGACTGGTGGCAGGCGACTGGGGGTCGATTGGAAGGTCGACCGGGATCTCTATTCGATTTGAGAGTCGACTGCCATATGGGCAGTCGACTGGTCTGTGAGAAATTGCAAAAGGGGCAGTTTGGTCAATAAGAGAGTGCAAATTTGAATTATGGGATATGATTTTGGATTAAAGTTGATGTTTATGATTCCATATTCTTTGTATAAAGTGTTATCCCATGATTTGATAAGAATTTATTGGAGTTTATGAAAATCAAGAAGGATTGATAAGGTTCCCTAGGTATCTAAGATTTAGAGGTTAAACAGGGGACATTGAGGACAATTCCATGTGTCGAATTATGATGGGTAGGTTTGACAAACACATGGAATTAGAAATGAATTTGAGAATTGATACTTAATGCAAAATCCTTAAGAAACTTAAATGTGTACCAAAAGTCAAGCACACTTGATATTCATGATATCATATTTTTCTAAGATAGGGTATATCCTAGCAAGTGTGCTTGCAAACTTTAGAGTTTTTAGACTTTTGTTGAGTTCTTTTTGGCACTTAGGGAAAGATTGCCTCGGGCAATGCTATAAGAGTGTCAAAGGGGGGAGAACTCGGGTGTTGGGTTGTGTATGACTCAACGTGGTGTCTAGGAGGTTAAGTTGGGTAGAACTTAACCTGGGAAAAATGAAAATTGGGAGAAGACATGAGTTAAGGGGAGGTTGTCTCCTATTTGCCTTAATTTTCATAAGAAAACTTTTGGCTTTGTACCAAACTTGGGAATGGGAATAGATACAGGGTGAAATGTATTTTTCCCAAGTAGGTATGGGTACCACAAAGTTCTCCACGAAATTTGGGAATTTTTGGAGATTTATGGAATTTCTGGCGCGTTTCTGAAATTCGGTCAGAAAACTGATTATCAGAGTATCAGTCGACTGCCCTGGGGGCAGTCAACTGGTCAGGGCTGATTTTGGTATCAGCAGCTGACTTAGGATCCAAATGACAAGGAACAAGTGTATGGGCGTTTAGTACACTATGTTTAGGATCATTAGGGATGTTAAGAACCAATAATTGGGTAATTATTGGGTTCTTTTTGATGTATGGCAAAGGGGGAGAAATATTGTGTTTAAGTGGAAAACCAATACCTTTGCTAGAAACCCTAGGTTTAGGGGGAGCTAAGTTTGAGGGGGAGCATGGTTACTCCCTTTTTGGCGTAAGGGGAACCTTGGACAGGTTCTTAAAAAGCCTTTGTAAGTCCAATGCAGGGGGAGCTTGGGAGAAGTTTTAAAAAGCCCGATTTGGTTGGAAAATCCTAACTTGGAAGATTAGGTGGGAAATTCCTAGCTTGGAGGGCTAGGTGTAAAATTCCTAACTCGGAAGGTTAGGTGTAGGATGCCTTAGGATAGGATCCATTTTGCATTGCATATGCATTTATTTAGCATGGTTTTTGCTATTGACTACTATCTTGCTTTCCTTAACTTAAACGGATTGCCAAACATCAAAAAGGGGGAGATTGTTGGAGCAATCGGCCCTAAGATGGTCCGGTGTGACCATGGGTTTTGATGTTTGGGCAAAGGGTTTAAGTTAGGTTTACCCTTGTGTATTTGATATGCGTATGTTGAGTGTGCAGGTTGTACAGGTACGCATATGGACTTAACTGGACGGCCTCAGTACGGTGAAGGATGGCATGGAGGCAAGCTGGAGGCTTGTGTGCGCATCTGAGGAACCTTGGAGTGCAGGGACGATGAGCTGATGGGCGTGGACTTCGAGGCGTATATGAAGGGTGGCATGGATGCAAGCTGGAGGCTTGCGTGCGCATCCGAGGGACGAGGGCCGAAGATGAAGAGGACGCGAAGGCAACAGTCGAGGCTGCGGAGGAGGAGTCAGTCGAGTCGTGAGGGTACGAGTGCAGTGTGATTGTACTCGGGAAATCCTAGGGTTTGAGTGCGGAGTGGAATGTACTCAGGAGGGGAAACCTTAGGTGTGTGAGTAGGGCAGTCGACTGCCATTGTGGCAGTCGACTGGGACCACAACACACAGAGAATCGGGTCGACCCAAGGAGGGTCGACCAGTCGACTGCCAGTCGACTGGAATTGGCTCCAGTCGACTGGCTCCAGTCGACTGGTACAGGACCAGTCGACTGGAGGTCGACCGTTGCGAAGGCGATTGAGGCATTCATTGCATATTTTGTAGCCGTTGAAGCCTACCAGTCGACTGGTAAGTGAGCAGTCGACTGGTAGCGAGAAATCAGCCCCGAATCCTATTTAAAGAGGACTTCGTGGTGGCTGAGTTTCTTGACGAAACTTGCTTGGATAGGGCAAGTTTGTAGTCTTACATTCTCAGATTGTGTCCAAGGTGTTGTGGCGAGGTTTCTCCACCCACAAGGAGCAACACGAGATAGCCGGAGGTTATCCGGGGAGTGATCCGCCGAAGGATTGTTGGATTAGTCACCCGGCCGGGGTGGATACCAACTAAATACGGTTTGTTAGCGTTGTTCCTTTGTTTTTATTGTTTATTATTATTGTTTCCGCTGCGCATACTAACAACGTAGGAAGAACAAGCCGAGATTTGCTATTCACCCCCCTCTAGCAAGGCGTATCGATTCTAACAATTTCCTTGTCGGACTCAGAAGATGAACATCTTCCTGTCCTTCGGAGGTGTCGACCTTGCAGCGGCGAGCCTGCACTCAACCTGGCTGATCCGGCTGAGGCTTCTTCCGATCGGCCAATAAAAAGGAGAAAGGGAAAAGAGCTCGCGGCAGATTCCCCCATGCTGCCGTATTCTTCTCCTCAGGCATCCCCGGAGACGCCTGCTCTCGCCTAGTCGGATGGGCTTTCCCCCACCCGGTCGGAGGAGTCCGCCGAGGAGCGCCTGATGCATCTGCAGCTACCCTCCTTGTCTGACTGAACCAAGAGCATGAAGGTGCCAAGCGGCACAACCCCTATGTGGACGCAGGATGTTCAGCTGCACGACTTGCTGGCGAACCATTTTCGGTACGATCTGCGAGAGAGCGACTTCTATGCTCCAAGCATCCGGGCGGACCAATTCATGGCGACAGCCACCCAGGTATAGCGATGCTGTCTCTGTTCTTGCTCTACACTTTCCACAGTTGAGACATTAACCGATTCTTGTACCTGGCAATTTTGGTCCACGAGCTACAGCATGTGCATGTCCCTGTTGTGTCATACCAAGGCTCGATTTTGAGCTGAGCGACGGGTGGAGTATCTGAAGGCCCGGCTTCGGCACACTCAGCTGGCTTCCAGCGATGCCTCTCTAAACAGCCTGAGGGCGGAAGTGATCGGCTTTCAAGACCTGCTGGACTAGGCGAAGGACAAACTGGAGACTGCTAAAGAATAGATTGTCACGGCCGATGCGGCGACAACTCAAGCGCAACGCCGGGTTGAACAGGTCGAACACACGCAACTTCGCGCTTGGAAAACCAAGGATCGGCTACAAGCGGACCTTCAGAAGACTCAGGCCGAGCTCCAGAAGGCGAACCAGGCTGTTGAGCCTTTACGCACACAACTGGCGGCCAAAGAGCAGGAGGTCGGCTTGTTGACGAGTCAGTTGAGCGCTCAGGCCGAAGAACTGAATCAGCTGCGCGAGCGGCAGGCGACCTGGGAGGCAGCTCAGGCAGAGCTGAAGGAGCTGCAAGCGTACAGGGCGGAGGAAGCACTAATAATTTTTGTATCCGAAGGAGCTACAGCTCAGGTAGAGCTGAAGGAGCTGCAGTTGAAGGAGCTACAAGCGTACAGGCAGCTCAACAAAGATTTAGCTCATGTCCGACTCACAATCAGGACTTTTGATGCCTAGATCCACTAGGATTTAGTCACTGCTTGGTTCACAATCAAGACTTAACATCTGTTAAGTATCCTGCATTGCAACTTTGCACAATTAGTTAGAACACAATTAACATAACTTTAACCTTAGTCATATATTAAAATACTAGGTTAAATGTTGTATACTAACACTAATAATTTTTACCTTTTTGATAATATGAAAACTAAGTTAACATTAGTAATCAATAATAATAAAATTAAGTAAGGATTTTGAATTTATATTCAGAAGATAGAGTTAGTTCGGTCATACATGAATATAATAAATAAAATATCATTTATCTTTAATTATTGCTCTCTCTTAATCAGATAAGGAAATAATTTTTGGAAGTTAATATATATATATATATATATATATATATATATATATATATATATATATATATATATATATATATATATATATATATATATATATATTATCCTTTTACTTTTGTTTTCCGTTTTCATATATCAAAATGGGTTAAATCGTGATATAAATTGATAATTGATTTGCAACTATAAACAGAGTTCAAAAATGAAATATAAGGATTTAATATAACTAAAATGCAATAAAAGTCAAGTATAGCATAAGTTTCTTCAATCCTATCTCAGGTTCACAAGTCAAATTGTCAAAAACAAGTTAATAGGTATTTCAAAAGAGAGGTACAAATATAAAATATGGCATTTTATGAAAATATCTAAGTTTGTCACTCCCCTAGAGACACATGCTTACTCGAAAATCGGACAACATATCCCCTGTACAGCGGACAAGTTGGGACATATATATAATGCATAACTCACAATCATAAAAGATGGCTCAGTCATCATAACAGAAAATAAAAACACAACCATGCAGTTTTATATCAATATGAATAATAAAGATACAATAACTTAAACATCGCAAAACCTTTAACGATTTTTAGCAGAAATAAAGCTGAAAGAAAGTCTGAATACAACGAAAACTCCAACATAAGTCCAAAATGAGCATACCTCAACTACGACAATATTGGACCAATAAAACATATCCAAACTAGGAAATAAAAATGCGAAACTCACGAAAACGCAGAAATAAAGTAACTGCGATATAAACTAAATATGGAAACAACTCCAATACGAATCAACCCGGATGGACTGGCAATTGGATCCTCTCTTGGCTCCAAGTAGTGCATCTACCTGCTACCTGAAATAAAAATAGAAAGCAGGGGTGGTGAGTCCGGGCAGACTCTGCGGGTATATGAGTAGACAAATGCATGACATCCAAGGATATAGAAACAACATATAACAACAATGTACAGTCTCCAGGAAAATAGAGGAACTCAAAACATATACAAAACAACTTAAAAATATACGACATAGCATAATATCATACAAACATGCATGCCAACCAAATGTAGCAACCATAGCTCATATAAATACAACAATCATAAAAAAATGCATAAATGCAATAGATGCACATGATGCAATGACATGTGTCACCCCTGACGCCAATCAAGCCGCCAACACATCACATCTGTGTGGCCGAGTGGGTAGGGTTGTGACAACTGTACACACTCCAACGAATACCACAGATATCTGTGTTTGAGTGGACAGGATGCTGGGGAGCCAACTACTCCAAAATCCCGATATATAGGGGGAGCTATCAACAACTCTGATATCCCTCGGAAACAACGGTGAGAGTGTCAACTGCTTGCCTACAACTCCAACATCCACTATACATGAGTGGTCGAGTGTGGTGTAACAGGACGGTTGCTCCCACTCTAGCAACTACCACAACAAGTGGTTGAGTGACAAAATTGTTAATGCAGTCTGGCCCGGTTGTTGTTTTGGTGTTTGACAATGATTTAAGTTTGGTTGAATGAAATTCGGGTTAAGTCCAGGTGGATCTGGGAGATCGCACGTTGGCATGGAGAAAGTCCTAACTTGGAGGGTTAGGTGAAAAGTCCTAGTCTGGAGGGCTAGGTTGGTGGAAATCCCGGTGAGTGAAGCCGGGTCCTGGTGAGTGAAGCCAGATGGTGGAAATCCCGGTGAATGAAGTCGGGTCCTGGTGAGTGAAGCCAGGTGGTGGAAATCCCGATGAGTGAAGCCGGGTACTGGTGAGTGAAGCCAGGTGATGGAAATCTCGGTGAGTGAAGCCGGGTCCTGGTGAGTGAAGCCAGGTGATCGAAATCCTGGTGAGTGAAGCCAGGTGATTGAAATCCTAGTGAGTGAAGCTAGGTTGAAATCCTGGTGAGTGAAGCCGGGTCCCGATGAGTGAAGCCGGGTGACCGAAACCTTGGTGAGTGAAGCCAGGTCCTAGCTTGGAGGGCTAGGTTGAAGTCCCAGTGAGTGAAGCTGGGCATGACACGAGTCAGAGAAGGGTTGGAGGCTTGTTCTCGTGACTTAGAGTGTATTTGGGCTTGCCTGGATCGGTCTGGTGACCGATCAGGGAAGTTGGCACGGTGCTCCTTCGTGGATCGGTCTAGTGACCGATCCAGAGATGACTGATCGGTCTGGTGACCGATCAAGGAGCACACAGTGAGGTTGGGAACCTACTGTGGTGCTCCTGAACGATCTGGTGACCGATCAGGGAGTATGCGTTTCACCCATTGACTGGCTCCTGATCGGTCTGATGACCGATCAGGGAGCGAGCAGTGAGGTTGAGTTTCCTTGCTGAACTGCTCCTGATCGGTCTGATGACCGATCAGGATCACTGTGCAATCGTTCTGGTGAACGATCCAGCTTCGCGGGTTCCTCACTAAGATCGATCAGGACGGTGCCTGATCGGTCTGGTGATGATCTGATCGGACTAATGACCGATCAGGAGACACCCTGATCGGTCAGTTGACTGATCAGAAGACTTAGCCTGAGAAACTCAGAAATCGCCCAATATAAGGGTGGATCGGTCCGGTGAACGATCCACAACCTGGGATCGGTCTGGTGATCGGTCCAAGAGAATATCAAAGAAATCGCGATTTCTGATTGAGCGTTGGGGATCGATCAGGACAAAGCCTGATCGGTCTGGACCCAGCCTGATCGGTCTGGTGACCGATCAGGGTCCTCCCTGATCGGTCTGGCGACCGATCAGGAGCAGAACTTTAATTCAAATACGCTGTCAGAAGCTCTGATCGCGCTATTTTCTCTGCCGATTCTCTGATACACTGCAGATATATGTTGATATGAGTTGCTAAGCTTCTATTGGAGTGTGCAGGCTTTACAGGGATGATTCAAACATTGGAGGAGAGTCAATGGGAGGCTTTCCTTGGAGTAAGTTTGGCTGTTTCCTTGTTTCAGGTCTCAACGGTGTCTGGAGAGCAGCTGGCAACTAACGGAGGCTCAGTTGGAGAGGGTCTTCAGTGGACTAAGTGCTCAGGGAGTCAGGGGGTCAGGCTGTGGCTTCAGTGGATGCTAATGGAGAGCCTGGTGATGGGAGCAGATGCTTAAGACGAGGCTAGAAGCAAAGGAGCGAAAACGAGAAAACAAACAGGAACTTGAGGAGTTTGGCTGGGCTGTGTGTTGTGCTCTCTGTTGCTTTGTGCTTGAGCGTTCTTGTTTCATCTTTGTGAGCTATCCTTCTCTTAGTCTCGTGAGCTTATCTTGTATCCTATTGAAACGCTTGTGGAGAGGTTTCTTCACCGAGACGGAGGCGCTGTTTTATCCGGGTCACTGGGGCTTGATCTGTCGATGATCAAGGGCTCGCCCACCTTACGGGCACGCCAAGGAGTAGGGGTAAGTTATCCCCGAACCTTGTACATCGCTGTGTCGTCTGGTTTGCTTTCTTTGTTTTGATTTCAGTTCTTCATTTCTGTTTCTGCATTGTGTCTTCCGCTGCCTAATCTCTAAGTGCAGAAAACTTGAGAAGAAGTTAAAGATTTGTGTCTGGCTATATTCACCCCCCCTCTCTAGCCATCCGAGTTCCAACATGTGGTATCAGAGCTTGGGGCTCTATTCAAGCGGCTTAACAACCGAGAGCTAACAAGGATGGCTGTGAGTGAAGGTTTCAGTACCAGCAGACCACCCTTCCTTGACGGATCTGATTTTTCATATTGGAAGTCAAGGATGGAATTTTATTTGAAGACAAACATGAGCATGTGGTTTGCTGTCAAGGAAGGTTTTTTCATTCCTAATGATGCTGAGGGAAAAGAGATGAACTTCTCAAGTTGGTCGGTAGATCAAATCCGGAAAGGTGAAGCCGATGCGAAAGTGGTGGTAACTTTGCAATGTGGGTTGACCAAGGACCAACTAATCAAGGTTGGTCCCTTCACAAGTGCTAAAGATCTATGGAGCAAGATCATTGAGCTCCATGAAGGAACTCAAGACACCCGGACTGCCAAGAAGGACCTCCTTCTCAGCCAACTCCAAATCTGTCCATGAGAAAGGAAGAAACTGTAAGTATACTCCATGGACGATTCAAGGAGATCCTAAATGGTCTACACTCCATCAATGAGAAGGTTGAGAACCGAGATCTTATAAGGTATGTCCTCAAAGTTTTTCCTATGAACGCCTTGTGGTCATCCATGGTGGATGCTTATAAGGTTTCCAAGGATTTATCTTTTGTTAAGTTTGAAGATCTATTTTGTGAAATGGAACTACATGAGATCTCTAACAAAAGTTCAAAAGAGAAAGGTATTGCTTTAGTGGCAGGCGACAACAAGAAGAAGAAGAAGGGGAAGAAGAAGGAGAAGGAAGTTTCTTCATCCTCATCCGAGTCCGAGGAAGAGGGCAGTTGGTCTTCTTCCTCCGAGATGGCCAACTTTGTTAGAAGGATGATGAGGAAAAGCCGGCGCCTCAAGGGTAAAGGTAACCCGAGTATAGTTAAAATTGATAAGTCTAATGTTACTTGTTTTGAGTGTAGCAAGAAAGGACATTACAAGGATGAATGTCCAAAGTTAAAGAAGTAGAAGGATAAATCAAAGAAGAAAAGGAAGGCCTTGAGGGCCACATGGGATGAATCGTCCTCTAGTTCATCCGAAGAAGAGGAGGAGAAGTACACTCATCACCGTGCTCTCATGGCCATAGAGGATTCAAATGAAGAGGAGAGTGAAGATGAATCAAGCTCCTCAACCGTGCCTTCATCATCTTCGGATGATGAAGAGGTAATTTTTCCCGAGCTAGATAAGTGCTATAGAGCAATAGCTTGCTTGACAAACATGCTCAAAAGGTCTAAGAACAAGATCAAATCCTTGGAATTGGAAGTAAAACATTTAAAAACCTCTAAGGATGAGGTAATTGATGACTCACATGATAAGTCTCTTGAGGATGAAAATAAGGATTTGAAGAGCAAAGTTGAAAACCTCAAGAATATTCTTGAGAAGTTTTCAACAAGGTCTAAAATTTTAGATATGATACTCAACTCACAAAGGGCGATCTACAACAAGGTTGGTTTGGGTTACCAACCTAAAGAACCTAGTGTCATATCCTTAATGTCAAGAACCCAATTTAGACCATCAAATGATTCTAGGGTTCAAAAAGTCAAAAAGAAATTGACTAAGGCATGGGCGCCAAAGTCCTTCATTGAAGATTCATTAGGTCCCAAAATTTGGGTACCTAAAACCTCAATATTTAGAATTGTATAAGCATTATTTGAGGGGGAGCATCTATCAACATGGGAGGTTGATATTTCATGCTCCAAACCCATGACCAAAGGAAAATTGTCATTCACATGGATGGTTATTGAAAATTCGAATTAAATGCTTTGAGCTCCATTGTTTTAGATCTTATGACAATATAATCCCTTGGCTAGTGATGTTTATGGTATTCATGTGTTAAAGTACTTAGTCATGGTATAATCTACTTTAGTGTTTAAGTTCTTCCATGATCAAGTATGCCATGATTTTCTTGTATGTATTATGCCAACATGAAGAACACATGGTTTATGAAAATCACTATGAAAATCTCACAATACATGATTAGACAAAGAACATGAGTTTAAGGCCTAGGGTTAATCTTTCCTTATTATTTTGGAGATGAATCTAGATGAGTATGCCATGACTTTGATGTTTGGATGATTAACATTAACCTATGACATGCCCATCTTGATTAAGAACAATATGAACACATAGTTTAAATTGATCATGATGTGAAATAAGAATTTTGATCATCCATTGGAATTGGCACAAACTTAATTTTGGTTAAGAACAACATGATCACATAGTTTATGATGTTTGAAGTTCCATGACTTGCTTGTTTTTCCACTTGACAGATATTCAAGTTCATGCTTAGCAAAAACTGATCATGCCTTGATGAATCTTGATTTAGTTAAGGGACATAAACCATGTTGTTTATTTTTAATAAGGGAAACCCTTCTTTAGAATCAAACAAATTAAAACCAATTGAGTTAGGGTTTGGGAATGGCTAAGAACTGGAACAAACCGGATTTCAGAGTTTCTGAAATCGATTTCTGAAATCTGGAACTCAGAAAATATTTTGTGCCAAACCTGATCGGTCACCAGACTGATCAGGGATCCCTCTGATCGGTCCGGTGACCGATCAGACCAACTCTGATCAAGGAACTCCCAGATCGTTCCAAATTGATCCAAAACCTCCACAAACCAATCAATTTTCATTGAATTGTATCAGATTACTTATCATACTGATACGCACAAACATGATACAATCTGATTACAATCGAAACATATTTGATCATCCATTGGTACAAACCTGGTACTAAGGGAGCACAAATTTGTTCAAGTGGTACAAACCTGTACTGAATAGTGATTTGATACAAACCTATATTGGAATGTTCAAATTCATAAGAAAGGGTTTATTGAGACATGACTCGTGTTTTAATGTCGTGTTCCAGAAATGTCTCTGGAATATCGAATATCAATAGAGTCCTCTCCCCTGGTATGGAATGCAAATGGTTAATGCAGTCTGATCAGGAACGTATCAGAGTTTTCGAAATTTTTCTGAAATCTGATCGCTCCCCAGACCAATCAGATATACTTCTGTATCACGTAATCAACAGACTTGGTTGGTCACGGAGACCAATTAGGACTATGTTTTAGATACAGATGCATTCCTTACTCGTCCTATGAAGCATATACATATTTAACCATGATATACTTCTGTATATGTCTTCACATGGAAGTCCAAGTGTTAATGCAGTCCGATCTTGAACGAATCAGAATTACAGAAATTTTTCTGAAAATTGATTGTTCATAGATAAATCAGAAATTTTTCTGTATCGATCATCAGTCTGATGGAACTGCGATAATTATTGTCATATGATGCATATACATTGTTGCCATGATGCCTCTCATATGCAATTTCAAAATCATCCTTTGACTTACTTGTCATATGAAACATATACATGTATGACCATGATATTATTCTGTATATGTTTTCATGTGCAATTCAAAACTTAACTTTAATTATTTTGGGTTTGGGGAGAGACCCTTGGTTGAGGGAGAGTTTGATGTTTAAACTTAATAATCATACCCTTTTCGATGTTTGACAAAGGGGGAGAAAATGGCTGATTAAGTTTATGGTTATTATAGGGGGAGGATCATGATTCCCTTATGAGAATTGAACGGACTTCAATTGATTGATACCTAAACTTAAATCGGGTTGTCAAACAACAAAAAGGGGGAGATTGTTAATGCAGTCTGGCCCGGTTATTGTTTTGGTGTTTGACAATGATTTAAGTTTGGTTGAATGAAATTCTGGTTAAGTTCAGGTGGATCTGGGAGATCGCACGCTGGCATGGAGAAAGTCCTAACTTGGAGGGTTAGGTGAAAAGTCCTAGTCTGGAGGGCTAGGTTGGTGGAAATCCCGGTGAGTGAAGCCGGGTCCTGGTGAGTGAAGCCAGGTGGTGGAAATCCCGGCGAGTGAAGCCGGGTCCTGGTGAGTGAAGCCAGGTGGTGGAAATCCCGGTGAGTGAAGCCGGGTCCTGGTGAGTGAAACCGGGTGATGGAAATCCCGGTGAGTGAAGCCGGGTCCTGGTGAGTGAAACCGGGTGATGGAAATCCCGGTGAGTGAAGCCGGGTCCTGGTGAGTGAAGCCGGGTGATGAAAATCCCAGTGAGTGAAGCCGGGTTCTGGTGAGTGAAGCCAGGTGATCGAAATCCTGGTGAGTGAAGCCAGGTGATTGAAATCCTAGTGAGTGAAGCTAGGTTGAAATCCTGGTGAGTGAAGCCGGGTCCCGGTGAGTGAAGCTGGGTGACCGAAACCCTGGTGAGTGAAGCCAGGTCCTAGCTTGGAGGGCTAGGTTGATGTCCCAGTGAGTGAAGTTGGGCATCGCACGAGTCAAAGAAGGGTTGGAGGCTTGTTCTCGTGACTTAGAGTACATTTGGGCTTGCCTAGATCGGTCTGGTGACCGATCAGGGAAGTTGGCACGGTGCTCCTTCGTGGATCGGTCTGGTGACCGATCCAGAGATGACTGATCGGTCTGGTGACCGATCAGGGAGCACACAGTGATGTTGGGAACCTCCTGTGGTGCTCCTGATCGATCTGGTGACCGATCAGGGAGTATGCGTTTCACCCATTGACTGGCTCCTGATCGGTCTGGTGACCGATCAGGGAGCGAGCAGTGAGGTTGAGTTTCCTTGCTGAACTGCTCCTGATCGGTCTTATGACCGATCAGGATCACTGTGCAGATCGTTCTGGTGAACGATCCAGCTTCGCGGGTTCCTCACTAAGATCGATCAGGACGGTGCCTGATCGGTCTGGTGATGATCTGATCGGACTGATGACCGATCAGGAGACACCCTGATCGGTCAGTTGACCGATCAGAAGACTTAGGCTGAGAAACTCAGAAATCGCCCAATATAAGGGTGGATTGGTCCGGTGAACGATCCACAACCTGGGATCGGTCTGGTGATCGGTCCAGGAGAATCTCAAAGAAATTGCGATTTTTGATTGAGTGTTGGGGATCGATCAGGACGGAGCCTGATCGGTCTGGACCCAGCCTGATCGGTCTGGTGACCGATCAGGGTCCTCCCTGATCGGTCTGGCGACCGATCAGGAGCAGAACTTTAATTCAAATACGCTGTCAGAAGCTCTGATCGCGCTGTTTTCTCTGCCGATTCTCTGATACACTGCTGATATATGTTGATATGAGTTGCTAAGCTTCTATTGGAGTGTGCAGGCTTTACAGGGATGATTCAAACATTGGAGGAGAGTCAATGGGAGCCTTTCCTTGGAGCAGGTTTGGCTGTTTCCTTGTTTCAGGTCTCAACGGTGTCTGGAGAGCAGCTGGCAACTGACGGAGGCTCAGCTGGAGAGGGTCTTCAGTGGACTGAGTGCTCAGGGAGTCAGGGGGTTAGGCTGTGGCTTCAGTGGATGCTGATGGAGAGCCTGGTGATGGGAGCAGATGCTTAAGACGAGGCTGGAAGCATAGGAGCGATAACGAGAAAACAGACAGGAACTTGAGGAGTTTGGCTGGGCTGTGTGTTGTGCTTTCTGTTGCTTTGTGCTTGAGCGTTCTTGTTTCATCTTTGTGAGCTATCCTTCTCTTAGTCTCGTGAGCTTATCTTGTATCCTATTGAGACGCTTGTGGAGAGGTTTCTCCACCGAGAAGGAGGCGCTATTTTATCCGGGTCACCGGGGCTTGATCTGCCGATGATCAAGGGATCGCCCACCTTACGGGCACGCCAAGGAGTAGGGGAAAGTTATCCCCTAACCTTGTACATCGCTGTGTCGTCTGGTTTGCTTTCTTCGTTTTGATTTCAGTTCTTCATTTATGTTTCTGCATTGTGTCTTCCGCTGCCTAATCTCTGAGTGCAGAAAACTTGAAAAGAAGTTAAAGATTTGTGTCTGGCTATATTCACCCGCCCTCTCTAGCCATCCGTTTCCAACAAAAATAACTAAATGACTAATGACGACTTAATCATATGGAAGCCCAACAGTCGTCAGTATGAAACAGTGCAGGTATGATGCATGATACCAATAAGCACAAACAACCGAATAACAACGAACAACCCTAATAGCGACGATGCAACTACTAAAGCAACCAACTAGAATCCAACAAATATGCAACTAAACTACTAGGTAGGGTGTCTCTAATGTCAACCATCCTAGTGGTGTTTAATGAGCATCTAAATACTCGCATATGAGCGATACTTTACAGAATAGAAAATCAACGAGCGACTGTACGGATATAAATTTTCAATTTAAACTCGAAGGTCAAATAAGAAAGGTATCAACATGCGATATAAAATAACAACAACAAGGAACAAGGTCAAGCAGACCTATTCAGAAATAACAAGTCATGCATTAAGATAAAAGAACTACAAGAATATAAAGGAGAAGTACTCGCCTTTTATTGTAGAATGTATACAAGATGAGAATCTCCCACGATTAACCATGCAAGGCCAAAGTCAAGGTCCTGTATCAAGGACATAGTTTTGCTATTTATACAAACAACAAAAAATAGTACTTAGCTAAACAATCCACCAACCATATTAGGATCAACCCTAATTATCTCATTTATTTAATTAACGCTAATTAAATGATAGGTTCTAGTAATTTTGAGTCATTGGGTTAGGCTCAGTTTAGATTTAACTTGAGCTTAACCTAAGCTTCAACTCACCACTCAAGTTGTTTAGCTCTCAACACAAGCCAACCATCCAAAGGTCAAGTTCACACTAGCATGAGAGACTCGCGGTAAGATCCAAACAAGGTATTCACAGGATCAAACCAAAGACTTACAACCAAATTTGGGATTTAAAACTATCCAAAACAAAACTACTTCAACAGTAGATCCCATTGAAGCTCACGGCTTCATTACTAACATCAACAAGCTCCAAAGCAAGCAACCATCCCTAAGGACAACTCACGGCCAAAGTTTTCCAAATAGGGAGCAGAACATGCAAGCTCCCAAAACAGCACCTACTCTAGCAACTAAGCTCACACCGTCAATTTAACCCAACAGAACACCTCCAAACAACAAATCCTCAAGGAAAGAACCAAGTTCATATCTCCAACCAAGACACAACACCCACGTCAGAACTTCAACAGGAAATCCCAGATCTGATCAGAGTATCCCACTAACCCAAATTCATCCAACAACATTCAAGAACAAACTCAAACACACGATCCTTACCTGCTTAGTGGTCGGCGCAAGCAACAGGGGCGGTGAGGTCAAGCGGTGGCTGCGGTTTTCCAGTGGTGGCCAAGAGAGGAAATTCGTCACCGCGTGATCGCGTGAGAACAGCGGTGCTGAAGGAAGACGGGCTGCAACCTAGGGTTTCCGCAAGGGCAATGGCGCGGCAATGGCGCGAGGAGAGACTCAGCTAGGGCTCCACGTGAGGGAAGGCGTTAGCCGACTTGTTCGCGCTAGGAGAAGAGGAAGGAGAAGGAGATGAAGAGAGGCATGACTGCGTTCGGTGGGGTGCTTGCTGCGGTGTCAGGGCAAAGACGAAGATGAAGGGGGAAACTGCTCGGTCGAGGGAAAAAGAAACGGAAAAGGAAAAATAAATTAAGTGAGGAAATTTTTGGGTTTTATCTGTTTTGGCTTTTTACAAAAAGGCCCTCTAAATTCGAATAATTACAACTAGGTACCTAATTTTTTATTTTTAGCCTTTAAACCCTCCAAACTTTCAGTATTTAACAAAGCTTTTCAAAATATTTTCAGAATGTCCAATTTGATTTCAAGCTTTACAATCTATAGAATAGAAGCTAGCAATCAATTAGTCAATTTAGATAGAGTTTTTAGCTCAATCTTATGACAACTAATTAAATTGTTAACATATGAAAATTTTCTAACTTGATCAACGTAAGGTCAGAAACATAATTTTGGCTCAAGCTAAATTTAAGTTCAGTCTTATTGTAGAAGCCCGTCTGGTCTCAATCATCATATTCAAATATTTGGGCCCAGACGTGAACTTTCTCAAAGTGAACATTAACTCAATAACTTAGTTTTCAAATTAGAATTCTCTGCCTCAAATTTTGACACTTAAGTTAAGGTTTCAACGTGACTAGTTAGTCAATGAGTCTAAGTTAGTGCTTTTCTTAATGTTTCTTTAAATAAAGTCTTAACTTTAGACTTGTATTTAGTTAGAGTCTTAGTCAAATAAGCAATAGGAGCATATAATTTTTCAGTAATTGAATTTGTTACCTCGTCAATTGACTCATTTGAGTCACTAACGTGACTTGAGTCTGATGTAGAGTTGTATTCTGACCTGAACTCTGAGCTTAAATCTTCTTGGATTACGATTAGTGCTAAAAGGTTAATATAGTCTATGACTGATTTAAATTCAGATGATGACTCATCCTATGTTACCTTCATTGCCTTCTTTTTTATTTTCTTTTTTTCAAGTTCATTCTCTTTCTTTTTTAACAAGGGGCAGTTGGTTTTGAAGTGTCCTTTGTTCTTGCATTCGAAGCATTGAATGTTCGTTAAATCCTTGTTTGAAATCTCTTTCTTCACGAATCTTTGAGTGAACTTCTTCCACCGAATCATCCTTTTTACCAAGTATGCGACTTCTGAGGAACGATCATCTTCGTCAGATGTTGATTTAGTCTCAGATTTTGATTAAGTCTCTTCTTAGGATTTGGATCTTAGTTTAGTAATCAAAGATATACCATTCTCTTTCTGATCAAGATTAGTCTATTCATGAAGTTCAAAATCATAGAAAAATTCATCTAATTTAATAATAGACAAATCCTTAGATACTTTGTATGCATCGACCATTGATGCCCATAAGGTGGCTCTTGGAAATTCTTTAAGTGCGATAAGCGTGATGCATATAGGGTTTTTATTATGTTTTCACACTATATTTGATCTATTTTGCATGCATAGATTCCATGATATTCTAACTTTGTGTCTCATTTTTATGTTTTATTACTCCTAGATACTTCTCTCGTGTATTTTTGGTGACAAGGGCATGAATTGGAGCGAAATCAAAAAATTGAAGATCAACTTGGAGAGATCCATACTCAGACACGGGTGCTTGTGCCAGTCGACACGGACCATACCCCACTCGGCAGTCCTGCCACGATGGCCTGTGCCTAGTGACACGAGACGTACTCCAATCGCCACAAGGGACAAGAGTGATAGTGCCCAGCGACATGACCCATGTCCACCCTCGCTCAGAAGATGTCGCACCCGACACAGGCGGTCTTGCCACCTGGTCCAACCCCTATAAAAGAGGATTCACCCCATTCGATTAGGGATCTCAAGTTGGGATAGTCCAAGGACCCTAGGAGGCTTGAAGAGGGGTTCCAAAGGCTTTCCAAATCTATTAACACTTGAAAGGACAATTGAGAGCCGCTTGGAGGAAGATTCATCGAGCGAGCCTATGCTTTTCCTTCTTTTCTCTGTTTCTTTGAGCTTATAATTGGATGTCTACAATTTAATCATGTTTGTAGTTTGTAACCCCTCGTGATATATTCTAGGTTCTAGAATTCGTGAGTAACTTATATGTGATATAAATACTATTTCATTGATCTATGCATATTTGTTTTACTTATTTCAGTGATATGTTGAATTGTGGTCCAGATCTTTCGTGTTAACACGATCTCGATGCCAAAAGCATGAGATATGTATCCCACAAGAATTTGGGAATGAACTGAAAGGAGAACTCATCCTCTAACTTTTAGAAAACTGAGACGCGGAGAAGCAGCTACGAAAATAGATCTGTATGTTGTGAGGAACCCTATGCAATCATAGACTTTAATAGATGAAACCTAATTCATCGTCACAAAGTAGGAAAAGTAGTTAATTAGGGGTCATAAGATCTTGTGATAAGGTACCCTCTAGGTTATGATCGTCATAAGATCTTGTGATAAGGTACCCTCTAGGTTATGATCTCTAGTTATAATCTTTCTGAAAGTAGGCGATGATTGGGATTGGTACATCGGTGTAATACCAAAAGTTCACACCAAATATATAGGATAGACTACCTACACAAGTCAACATTGAGAATAAGGATTCAAACATAGATAAAGTGTTTACTAGTATAAAGGTGAAATCGAAGTCCTAGAATCTCTCTCTCTCTCTACACTCTTTTCTGCCCTCCTACTTTCTACTACTGCTTCATCTACCCCTCTCTCTCCCTTCTCGCTTTGATCAAACTCTACCTTTCTTCTATGATTTTTCTGATTCCTAACTAAGATCACTCTCTGTCTTCTTTCTGTAGGACCATTGCACGTGAGAGGGGAGTGGGTGAATCATGTGACTTTAAAAAAAATGTTATTTTTCGAAATAGGGAGAGTGCGTGCACAACGGAAATAAAGGCGAAAAGCACAAACCACGAACACAAGTCGATTTTACTTGCTTCAGAGCCTTCAACGACTCTTACTATAAGGCTAGGTCCCTTGGACCTTTCCAATCGGCAATCCACTAATACCCTCTACTGATAAACTCTCGGTAGAGTGGTAGAGTACAAAATATGAGTAGAAAGTGTAACAACCCTACACTTCCTACTTGATATAATTTAAGTACAAGTAAATGACAGCGTTACCCAACACAGATATAGAATTTCAGTCAGCTCGTGGTTGTCGTTGATCTTTCGACAACGGTTGAAGCGGGGCTGCAGCAGGAAGAAGAGGAACTCAGTTATGGGAAGCTTCGTTTATCTCACTGTAACTCGTCCTGATATTGCGTATGTTGTGCATGTGGTTAGTCAATTTGTCACTGCATTTGCCACAGTTCATTAGGTTGTTGTTCTTTGTATTCTCCGGTATCTTCAGGGAACTCAGTTTTAGAGTCTCTTATTCCCTTCTACTTCCTCGTTAAAGATATATATGTGCATACTCTAATGCTGATTGGGTAGGTGACTCTGTGCATCGTAAGTCCACCATTGACTTTTATATTTTTCTTGGAGATTCACTTATCTCTTGGAAGAGTAAGAAGCAAGGTGTTGTTTCTAGATCTTCCATAAAAGCTTAGTATCGTGTCATGGCTACCACCACTTGTGAGATTGTTTGGCTATGTTGGTTGCTTACAGATATGGAAAATTTTTTCGACAACCTACTGCTCTTCATTGTGATAATCAAAGTGTCATTCAGATTGCCCACAATATAGTTTTTCATGAGAGAATGAAGCATGTTGAGATTGATTGTCATTTCACTCGTCATCATTCACAGCTTGACACTATCTCGCTGCCTTTTTTTTCCTCACTGTAGATAGCTTATATGTTTACTAAGACTCATTTCGCTTCACGCTTTCATTTTTTGTTTACAAACTCTCAATGCTTCTAGCTGTAGCATCGTGAGTTTGAGGAGATGTTAGATTGTATATATTTTAATTATTTATAGCTTTTAGGGCATTTTAGTCATTTTTCTTTTCAATTTAAGATTTAAAGTTTCTTAATTCATATATCTAAGATTCTGTATTTTTTTCTTTCTAAAATACTATTTGATTTAGTAAAGACGACTACTTTTTATTCCTCAATTTTTACCGTCATTTATTACTTGTCGGTTATTATTTGGACAAAGCCCTACGGCTTGGATTAACTCAAAATTTATAAATTAAAAATAAAAAGTTTTCACAAACCAAACCAAAGAAGGCTTCAATATATTTCAGGTGAATTAGATGAATTATTTAAACTGATCTTATAAGTTCAAATAATATAGCTCATTTCTTGGCAATTCCTTTAGATTCCAATCAAGTCTGAGCTAACTTTATTTTAAGGATACACAGATTTCCAGTGGTCGATCATCATATCACATTCTGTTCTCTTGAACATTCAAAAGCACAAAAGCACTCAGAAATTAATCAATATTCTAAGCACTAGCTAGAAACACACACGAGCTGCGTAAATTTATTCTAGTTCTAGTGATCATGCATGACTCATGACAAGGAACATGGTACTAGTTCTTCTTAGCTCCCTCTTTCTCCTGATCAGCCTTGTGATAGCTTGGCAACTTCTCCATTATCTTCCCCAGGTTGCTCGGGAGCTTCTCCTTGATCTTCCCCAAGAACCCCTTCTTCTCCTCTTCCTCCGGTGCCATCGCCGACTGCTCCACTCTGATGGCCTCCACCATCTCCACCACCACCTCCGTGTCCTCCACATCTTCCTTCCTCCCCTCGTCGTCGATGGCAATCTTTTCCTTTATATCTTTCTTTTCCTTCTTCTTGTTCTTCTCCCCTTCCACTTCTTCGTCACTTGACTGCACAAGTATATTACAAATCACGACGTACGTAATTCGGTGAGATCATTGATCAGGTGAACTTACCGAACCGGAGGAAGAACTGTCGGACCGGTGAATCTTTCTAAGAAAGCTCTCCTTCTTGCCCTCCTCTGCCTGAACCGTAACATTGCCGTCACTGCCGGTGACCAGAAGCACATGATCGTGCACATCTTCCTCCCTGATCTCCTCGTCCTCCTTCACAATCTCGTGCTGCAATTTATCAGCCTGATCGGACATCCTACTAATTAACTCTAGATGTTATACTTCAGATGGATGCATGGTGCCTGGCTTTATATAGAGATGAGTCGACTCGATTAATGGATATATACCTCGACGCGTTCCTCACTCTACGAAGGATTGCAACTCAAGAAAGAGACAAAGAGGAGCGAGCGAATTAAATTGTACGAGGGAGATGGGAAAGGCAAAGCAAAAAAAAAAAAAAATGGATAGTCATCTTGGGCCTCATAGAAATTCAGAGAGAGATAAATATGATTATCATTGATGTGATGAGACGGGTGAGATTAAAGCCAACAGACCCAAGCGAGGCGTCTGGGTGAGATTAAAGCCAACAGACCCAAGCGCCGAGGCGTCTGATCCAAGCGTCTTACCATCCGATCCAGCCCGTGAGGGCAAAATAGCATTTGCCAAGGTTTGAACCTTGGACCTTAGGTGATAACAAAGTCTTATAATGCATGTGATAACCAGTAGCCCAAGCAAGAGTATGGTCTTTTTCAATGGGTAAACTTTTTATAGTGACTAATCTCACCGCCGAAACGGTCCCCTTTATCAGAAACCCCTTCCGAGATTTCTGAAAGCATAGTACCACTGATTGATAAGAGTATAATTATTGAAATAATATCCCATATATTATTGGCAATAATATCTCAATCAATAAATATTAATCATTAAAAGGACTCGAACCCGAAATTTTAGGTAATATATATTTCCATGCTTATCACTTGGGCTAGGAGATGGGAAAGAAAACTTATGGTTGGTGGTCGTCGAGAAAAGGCGAAGGCCAACAAGGCCGAGCCAGCCGGAATGCAACGAAACTCCTCCTGGAGAGAGCCCAGCATCGCAAAGAAGCAGCAACCGCCGCCGCCGATGGCCATCATCGCTGGACGATTAGTATCGGCCCGAGCCCGCCGGGAACAATTAATTGGGCCGACCTTTCCGGTTTCTAGCGTCCGAAGGCTTGACAGCAAGAACTAGTCAAACTTGTTAATTGCTACCTCTGTACGTAGGTTTTAAGGAGTAATAAAAGGATCGAATTTTACTTTTAGAGGATTTAATTACCTAAAAAATTTGTGTTAATTGTGATGCCCAAGGATTTAATCATCAATTGCTCATAATTTTTTATTCTGAGACTCTGAATCAGACTTTTCAATGCTCATTCGTACAAAATTTAAATATCTCCATTTATTTCGGAGATCTTATAGTTGTCAAATTCATACCCAAATTTCACTGTTTTAAATCATTTTCGGAGACTCTCAGCATATTCTTTAATATTTTTTTAGTAATTTTTATTTTATGGTATTTAGGATATTTTTATTATTGTTGATATTTATGGGTTAGGAATTATGTATATAAACATCTAATTTTTTTGATAATTTCTATCTATTAAGAAGTTTTCTTTTTTTATAAGATTTTTTTTATTTCTTTACAAGATAGAAATTATGATCTATAAATTAGAATTTCTTTCTTTTGAGTATTAGAGTTCAGAGTATATAACAATATCTATTCGGTTGTATGAGGAATCATTCTTTTTAATGAATAAAATTGTTTTTTTTTTGGGGATGAACACGGATTTCTTTATTAAATTTCCTTCTTCTCAAAATAAAAAGTGTTAGATTCAGTAATCTCAAAATAATCACTATCTTATCTGATATCATATTGTTATATTAGTTTCTTAATTATGGTCACATTTGAGATAAAATAAAAAAGAAAATTAATGCTTGATTACTCTAAACAACATATTTATGTGATGTTCTTAACTAGAAAATTAAAAGCGTTAGGCTTATAGCATGTATCAATTTAGTCAACGCTGTGAGGCACCATTATTGCCTCCTAGAGCTTGAATTTTCACGAGCAACAACGCGCATGATTATTCAATTAACTCGCAAGGGTCGTAGATGGTGCTTAGAGAGTATTAATTAACACCTAAATTCATGCACAAATCACAATGCTATTTGAGATTACACTCATTAATTTATGAAAAATGATATGGGTAATTCTAGATGGCTAGAATCTAGCCAGCTAGAATGACCCTTTAAAAATTAAAAAATATTAATTTAATATAAAAATAAATTAGAAAAAAATATAATTTAATATAAAAATAAAAATATATAATTAAATTTAAACATCTTTAATGTTCATTAAAATTATAAAACAATCATAATAGATTTTTATAAGTTAAAAATTAATTTAATATGAAAATAAATAGAAAAAGATATGATTTAATATGAAATAAATAGAAAAAATATAATTTAATATGAAAATAAATAGGAAAGAATATAAATTAATTTTAAATATTTTTAATAATAATTTAAAAATTAAAAAAGAACTTAAGAAGGACAAATTCTAGCCGGTTAGATTCTAGCCATTTAGCACTACCCAAATGATATATATGCAGTGAGAATTTTCAATGAGAAATCCAACGAGAATAATATGACGTTCTAATTGCAGCGATCTTCAACAGATTCATCGTGCCCCTAAGATATAATTTAAGGTTTAGGATCATTTCTACTAAATTTCTCATTGAAAATTTTTGTTGTTGATCCGGATCGATGATTTTTTAGAGAAATGGGGGGCTCGGTCGGGTTCGATTTCTGCTCTGAGCCGGGAAGGGGCTAACTCGAAATCGGTCATCCGAGATCAGGCACTCGGGGTCGGTCACCCGAGGTCGGGCACTCGGGGTCGGTCTTCCGAGGTCCGGCACTCGGGGTCGGCTTCCTGAGATCGGGCCCTCGGGGTCGGTCACCCGAGGTCGGGTGCTCATGGGTCGGTTGAACAATTATAGCTTGTTCCCGTCAGCAATGAGGTGGCAGCCCCCCCTGACATAATCATCACCTGACAGAGTCGCCCGGAGTTAATAAGAAGCAGAAGAGATATTTTACGCAGAGTGTCAGGCGGTTGTGGCAGTCTCACAGCATTAATTCAGCTGTCACTCGTGTGAGTTACCAATTGATCATTCCTTAATGAGACGGGACAGCTCTAACATGGCAGAGAGTTCCCCCCTATATAAACCCCCCTTGGGGCTTCAAAGAGGGGATCACTGCCATTTTGCAACCACACCACCACTTTGTGAGTCTCATTTTGGTCCGAGCCGAGTGACTTGAGCCTTGTCCTTATTCAAGCCCGACTCCGACCCTTCGTGCCATAGCAGATCGAGTCATCTGGATCCGACCGAATCATCCGAGCGAGAATCGATTCTTCACTTAATTATTGACAGGATCAGTTGTTTATAATTACTCATAATTTATCGTGCTCAAATATTGGCAAAGACAATTAGAAACGCCTCAAAGTCTGTGCAGCTTTCCTTCAAACACGCAGCTTGTTTCCTGAGAGGCCCAACGATGCAGCGATATATATAATAAAAAAAAGGATAATTCTAGATGGCTAGAATCTAGCCAATTAGAATGACCCTTTAAAAATTAAAAAATATTAATTTAATATAAAAATAAATTAGAAAAAAATATAATTTAATATGAAAATAAAAATAAAAATATATAATTAAATTTAAACATCTTTAATGTTCATTAAAATTATAAAACAATCATAATAGATTTTTATAAGTTAAAAATTAATTTAATATGAAAATAAATAGAAAAAGATATGATTTAATATGAAATAAATAGAAAAAAATATAATTTAATATGAAAATAAATAGGAAAGAATATAAATTAATTTTAAATATTTTTAATAATAATTTAAAAATTAAAAAAGAACTTAAGAAGGACAAATTCTAGCCGGCTAGATTCTAGCCATTTAGCACTACCCTAATAAAAAAGCACATTCAGTACGAAATATATAGAAAAAAACGAAGCTTGATAAAGTTAACAAATGATCTCATACATATTATTTTGTTCTTACCTAAAATCTTATTTAAAACACTAGACGAGCTATCCTAAAAAACTATTACTAATTTGTTAAAGTTATTGACTTTAGTTTCAAATTATATGAACGTTTTTTAATAAAATTTATTATTTATATTTATAAAATTCATATTAAAAAATTACTATAAAATTATGATTGGGTAATTTAATTTAAATTTTATTAAATACAATATTTGTGTGTATACCAATCCAAAGTTATTAAACAAAGAATAGGATTTATAAAAAGGAAGTGTCATTTCTCAAATATGATTCTCCTTTGATGTTTTTAAAAATATAATTGTCTAATTTATTTAATTGTTAACTTTCAATCAGCCATTTAATTGTGCTAAAAGCCAGTTTATCAGTATTAAACTCTAAAATAGGTATTTTGCTTTCAAAGGATGCAGAATCATGGAATGTTGGTTTCTAAGTCGTTCGTCGCGAACATTTCTAATTTATCCTGACATGACAACTAGTGAAAAATTTCCATGGAACTAACCAGTCATCCCAATTTGATATTACCATCATTCAAGAATACTTCCGCATATCAATTAATGTTGTTATTAATTAATCAATTAAATATATACTAACTATAATCTTCAAACTCCAACCCCAGTCAAGTTCATATTCTAAGCTCCGCGATCTTATAGCTAGGCTTTTCTTACCTAAGCAAAGATCTCGGAGATCATATTTAGGTCAATCGCCTTTTAGATGTTTAATTAAAAGAAGTTGTCTTAAAATTTCCATAAGGAATTTGAAACTTCAAAATCCCAACAAATTGACACTAATATAATTTAATAAAACAAACGCTTCTGTCACTACTTCACCACCAGATTTGAAGAAACCCTAATTCATCTACAACTCACAGACACTGTAATTAACATGTACTGACTTATCAATGGAAGACCCAACTCAAATAGAACAGTGACTCCCTACTTTTGATTCAAATCCTCAGGTTAAAAATACCATCTGGTTGATTCAGCGATCTCAGATCATATGAATACACTTCTTCAAGTTGTTTTCATTTATTTATTATTTATCCAGCAACAGATTCAGTTAGGTTTTAATTAGCTCCTCATCAATCTCTGAGCCATGGCATGGAGCTCCCCGAAGTGATGGTGTGGCTCCTCTTTACAGCTCATGACCTGCTGCATCAGCAAGCGATCCCCATCCGATCCGCCGGCGGCAGCCGGCAGCTGCGTCGACGCCTGGTAAGCCAACTGCGCCTTCACCTGCATCAGCTGAGCTTGTAGTATCGCCACCTGCTGATTGCATGCATCAAACAATTTTAACTCTTGACAATTGAGAAGGAAAGATAGAGAAGATCCTCTTAAAATCAATTTTAACACTTGCATACGCCAATTAATTATAATTACGTGTTTGCGACCTGTTTTTGGAGGGCGAAGATGTGGGCGACGCATCCGTAGACGGGATCCCTGATCCGCGCCTGCGCCTCGTAGGCGACGGTGACGACGGCGTCGCAGCGCAGGTGAACGGGCAGCTGGGCCAGCAGCTTGGACACGTTGCTGGCCCCGAACACCTTGTGGATGGCGGCGAACTGCGCCGGCGACTGCTCCGAGTCGAAGTAGGGCGCGAAGACGCACTCCTGCGTGCACCGCCGCCGCAGGAACTTGCACGCGCCGCACGGCGATCCCACTCCCGCAGCACTGCTGGTCGTGGACGACGTCGGCATCACGAAGTGGGTCGGGCAGGGGGGGGGGGCGGCGATCGACGGCGGTGGTGGCCTGGGGGTGCAATTTATAGAGGAGGAGAGGGGTGACAAGGAGGGTAAGGATGTAGCGTTGGGAGGGAGCAGAGCATTGATGGCGGAGTAATGGTGGCGTTTCCACTGGGACTGACTTTTGAAGGTCGGATGGGGCGGGTTTAAGAAAGCAGGAAGGGAGGATTAAAGTAAGGATATTGCGCCGAACGCCGCACTTTGAGACCAGTGTGGCCGTCGCCTTCGTCCATGGCGGGACTGCCCCTTCTTCCACCACCTGCTTAATCAATCATATATAATACTGATAATCGAATCGGAATCGCCCTTTCTTTTCTCAATTAGAAGCTAATTGCGCGCGCTCTCCCTCTCACTATGCTCTTGGGTGATTAACTAGTCCTCACGGGATCCGGAGTGGTTAGTGCATGGGGATGTTGTCTAAGAGGTCCTGGGTTCGAGTCGTTCGAGACGCACTGGATTAAAACTCTGGGGTTTGGTATATCAATTCTCGGCCCAACTGTGCACTAATTACTCCGGGACCATGATTTACCTTCCTCGTGATGACCTTGAGACGGGTGCGGCAGGGGCGCTGGGGGCGAGCGATTTCGCCTTTTTTTTCTTGGGTGATTAACTATTATCTCAAATATTTATGGTTTGATCTCTAATTATGACATATTTTGTAAAAAAATTTACTTGAGGCGTGAATCCTGAGATGTTGAGCTTCTAAAGCACTTGTCGTGAACACTTTCAATTTACCCAAACAGCCGGTTGAAAATTTTCGTGGGGTCGGATCGGTCATCCGAGATTCGACGTTACCCAACCTCATTAATCTTTTTTTTTTCTTTTGTGGTGGGGCATTGTGCAGTATCTCAAGTATCCACGATTTGATCCCTAACTATGACATATTTTGCAGGAATTTTTCCTTCAAATTTGACGCAAACCTTCGGACACTGAGCTTCTAGACCGCATACCGAGAGCGCTTTCCGATTTACCCTGAGGGCTAGTGGAAAACTTTCGTAAGACCAGATCGGTCGTCCCAGATTCATCTGTTACCTGATTTATTATTTTTTCGTTTGAATATTAGAATAGTCGAAAACATTAAGTTATCATTGTACTCACGATTTGATTCCCATTACAATATATTTATAGAAATTTTTCTTTCAAATTAGATACGTAACTGCGGGATACTGAACTTTTGGGCCATTAGTACTTCTCAATTTACTCTGACGATCAATAAAAAATTTTTATAGACTAGACGACCGATAAATTGGTTCAATATTCTCCAATGAATGTCTTCTGATTACTTATCGGTTCATAAAAAAATGTTTATAGGATTAAATTGGACGATTCAGATTTAATATTATCTAATTGAACATTTTGAAAATTAATATTGCCTCGTACATAGCCGAGCTATATCACAGCTTAAATTTATATTAAATTTATAGAATTGAGTAAGATTCAAATCCCAATAAAATCCAAGAAATCAACCTCGCATGTGGTTTACTCTTTCTCAATAACGCAGCAGAGCTTGGGATTCACTTTTTGCATATAATCATTTGAAAATTAAGATAAGTCATGCAATATCGCAGACGGGATCCTCTGATCGCTGCCTTGCTTGTCCCATATTCATCGGTAATGATCGACCAGTCGTTCGATCGATGATAAACATAATTGATAATTTTTTATCGTCGTTTCGAATTAAACGATATCCTGGAATAACGGTGAATCGATCGAAATTGTCGTATTACAATCTCGTCGAATTCGACAGTGAATACGACAAATCGTAATTGCGACGATACCCGACGAATTCACCGTACCCTCCAGAATATAATTTTTCGGGACGGCGGCCGAAGGCCGTCGGTTGTGTCCGATCGACAATCAGATGATTTATCAGTCATCGTCGACGAATAAGACAGAGAGATAGGGGACACGGGATCGGGCCACGATCGATCGGGCCGAGGAGAAGAAGTCAATTCGACTGAATTAAACTGGTTGCTTTCCCTGCGCAGACGCGTTTGGAAGAACATGGATCGCCATTAATTTGCACGAGGCTCGAGCGGAGAAAAACAAATGAGACGAACTCACGTAACCATAACGCATCCGCTATATTACTTCTTCAATTCTTCTTCTGCTGCTGTTTATTTTATTCTATTTCATTTCTTTATATATTTTGGTGATGCTGATTAATCACTCCATCTGTTTGCACATTAATTCCAAAATGAGAGATACATTCACAAACTCACATAATTGAGTTTTGTTGCATGAGGATAAACAATGTTATCTCTAAATTCGGGATGCTTGATTTTAAGTTTATATAAGATATAGAATAAAATATGGGTAACATTTTAAATTACATGAGGTAAAATAAATTATAAATAGATCATTTTTTAATATGTTTAAGAACGTTGAAGCTATTTTACTAATTTCACAAATTTTAATGCTAGAAAATAAAAATAAAAATAAAAATCAACGTCAGTAAATTATCAAATAGCGCCTCAATTATATTTGTCTTACCTAGAATTTCCTTTGCTCTCTCGACTTTCAACATCATTTAAAACTATTTTGACTAAAGTAACTTTTGAGATGATGGATGTCTTATCCACTTGAATTACATATTGATATTCATAAGTGTTGGTTGATTATTTAATATCTAATTAATAACTTAATTTTCTATATAAAATACTATATAAAATGGAAATTGATAAATATTAATAATTTATAAATTATTAGTTAATTAAAAGAATTGTTTAGTTATATAATTTTTATTTTTTTTTAAAAAAATAATAATAATCTAACCGTGGCGAACCGTGAATCGACGGTTAAAAATTATGAATCGTAATTGTCTTAAACGATTAAAGTTAAGAGTTGATCCTCCAAGAACCGTCGAACTAACGATTTCAAACCGTTAAATTGTCGGTCCCTAATCGATGTTAGGTCTACGCTGGCAGCAAATGATAGTGTCGGTGAAGCGAAAGAATCAAATAAGAAATTTTACCTAAATCAAAAGGTATTTTCGGCGAAGCGAAAGAATCAAATAAGAAACTTTACCTAAATCAAAAGGTATTTTCTATGGAATGCCGTATTGGCCAAGCGACGACGACGACATTGGTGGCAAACTACGGTGATGTCGGTAATAATTGGTATGCAGTGATAGCGATTTGGGCGATAATGATAGTGATGTGTGGCGGAAAATTTTGAGGATAAAATTAGAATTAAGGGATGAATAAGAAAGGGATAAAGGAACAAAGAAGTCTGGGATTAAAGGAAGTAGAAGAAAAATTTAACGATGGAGAACAAAAAAAAAATCATCGTAATAATCTTTTCCAAGAATTCTTTGATGCGATCGTACCCCTCGATCCTATACTATGCCCCTGGTAGAATCAGTGTAGACCCTCGAACGTGTTAATTCTGGTTGACCATGTTCTCCAAGCAACTAAATGCTTGCACGTGACAAATTCAACAGCCACACTTTAACGAATAATTGTGATCCTGCGTCTAAATGTCATAAAAACTAAAATTATTAAAAATAATAATAAACTTTTTGGAATAATAAAAACTTCGGAGAGGGCATAAACATTATTATTTTTTTAATAATGTTTATGTGTCCAGCATCTTCATCATTTCCATTTAGCACTAGTTCATCGCTATAATTCATCAGACAATGGAAGATTAAATGTGTAGGAACTCGGTTTTTGAGTGCTCATGAGAAACTGAGTTTCGTGAAGATTTATCTGCAACGAATTACTCTCCCAAAAAAATGAGACTTTCATGGCTATGTGGAATTTGTTGGTTGCATCCATGTGATGCTTCGTATATATACTCCTTACAGTCAAGAAGAGAGACGAATTCAAAAATCAAAGCTTATTCTATCACAATAAACAACTTTTTAACTTTTATAGCTTGTAGAAACAGCAAAAGAAAACGAACATAGTAAGAAACTAAAACATCATCTTGTAGGAATTAACTGAATTGGTGGCCAGCAAAGCTAGCAAATGCATGCCAAATTGATCTAGACATGATGGTACTCTTTGTTAATTACTTGCATCAATAGCAATTTCCCACTTGATAAGGTGTAAATCCAAGTGTCTATTCTCCTTTATAGTTGTATGTTTACTCTCAACAACAAGAAATTAGGAAGGAGAAGATGAGGGGTGATGGAATAATTTCAGCAAATCTTTATTTGTGTTGAAAAAAAATACACCACGGATACGTTTAAGAACATACACTTGGCCTTCTGGTAACTTTGTTTCTTCAGCCTCGACATTAGAAAAAGAAAAACACAAACAGTTGAATCCACTGCTGAGACTCTTCAACCATGATCACCCTTTGCGTACGTGATGATATCTTTCTTTCCAAACTCCGCTGGAAGCATCGATCAGGAGAGGCCATGGTGAGAAGCTCAGGGAGTGCCAAAGATTTTGAATTGCCCTGCAGGAGAGAACAATTCCTCCTGCTAATCCATCACATGGATCAATCCACCATTACACCAACAGAAAACCAGAAAATCAACATCAGCTACTACATCTTTATTTAGCTAGTGGCAAAATGTATGATGACTCAATCCTAAAGTATACGTGTGTGTGTGAGGCGAAGACTCGTTTTATAGTGAACAGAAAAGCTGCAAGACTGGAACAGCATCTTCTAAGGATATACGCCACTATCTTGTCACTTTATCTCAATCACTTCAGGTATCTGTTTCCCTTGGCATCTATAAGCATATTCTGGAGATCACTGCCAGTCGCAGCCCCCCTTTGTCTCCCGTGAAAGCTATCGTTGTGTGCTAATTTAGTTGGTTGAGTTGAGATCGAGATTATTCTAACTGTTTGGGTTTGTTTCTTCGGAAAGCAATTGTTTTCTTTAAGCACACTTTTGTGATGGTGTGAGATTACTCAATGGGTTCGGGAAGGTTTTTGAAAAAGGAGATTCGTAATGAAATGTTTGGTTGGAAAGGGCCCTTTTCCCGTGAGTGATCCTGAGTGGGTTTTTTCTCTCTGCCACTTGAGAAGGAGAACTGATGAATGATGTAGACAAAATTTTAAAATAAATTTCTGCTTAATTATAATATTAATATATTTTAATATACTTGTTCTTTAAAATAATTTAGTAAATTTTTAAATAGATATTATCTTTTAATTTATTTATCAGATAAATTAAAAATATAATTTTTATTAATAGAAGCTGATCTCTAAAATATTACTACTATTATATTATATAGGTAGGGACAAAGTTAAAATATTTCCTGGCTCGGGTAATGACATAATGGTAGGGCTATCTTTTTCAGATTTTCATGTATTTAAAGACGTATGAATTTTTGCAATGGATGGCTTGTCAGTGTTACTCCTAAATTAATTATGAGCTGATTATCTAAGAAATAATTTATATTATATTATATTTAATAAAAATAAAGTTTAATTATTATATTTATTTCATGATTATATTTAATGAATAAATATAATAATATTTTTGAATAGTAGATTTGATCTATATTATATCAATTAGTTGGATTGATAATATAGAAACACCATTTTTAACTATTTATAGCCAAGTATTAATATTCAAGGACAATATTAATGCGTTGAGATTAATATGTAGGTTAATTGATGATTTATTTCATAAGTCATGGATATGAATATTAAATTGATACATGGGTATATATTAGAACTGTATATTGAATTGACCCGTCATGAGAAATTTTATGGATTATTATATGAGTGCTATAAACTTTCTCATATGACTATTAGTATGAATAGTTTTAGACTTGAAGTCACTATGATTTCCTACATAAAAAGTTGTGTACTTTGATATTTTCAAACGTCACCCGTAACAGGGTAAATATAAAAGCTATCATTGGGTATACAATAAATTATGCGAAGGGATGTGAGTAATGTAGATGGATCTATCTCTCCCATATGATGGGAGTGATATCTGTGGGTTCCTTGATCGAGTAGACTACTAAATGCATGGTCATGCTCAAATGAGTCAATATGAGATATTAAACTCATTTGCTTGAGTGAGTCTACTTGAGATTAAAAACACAAAGATTGATATCGAGATAACACGGTCTATGTCTCATTAATCAATCTAGATATCGAGGATAGAAAGACAAAGTCATATGAGATAATAGTCACGGAGGTTAAGTCGGATCTCGACTTTCTCATAATTGATAACAATGATGCATTGCTAGATGTTGGTCATTGCTTATGTGTCTAAAGTGATTTAGACAAATTGTCAACGTTACAAGAACCTATTAGGTCACACACAAAGGACATGATACTTCGGACATTGATTGATTTTAGTTTGACTAAAATATGATCTGAATTGGATTAATTGAGTTAGACTTAAATGAATCCAATTGGATTATAAAATTGGGTCTAATCCGAGTTAAACTCATTTAGATTAAACTCAACTAATTAGATGGGATAATAATTCATTAAAATGTTAAAAAATTTATTATTAGAGGAAGATGAAAAGTTCATTAGATGAAAAAAGTTGAAAAGCTAAAAATAAGAAAGATGTGTTTAATTATGTTTATTAACTTTAATTTGATGAGAAACTCAGGAGCCAAAATCCATTCAGAGATGAATATAAGTAATTTTTGAAAATTGCATGAAGATTAGGATGTGTTTGGGTCAAGTTATTATATATAATCTTAATTATGTGATTACTAAGTAATCACATAACCAAGGTTATGGAGAATGAAACATAACCTGAAGTTGTTTGGTTCAATTTAGATAATTAAATCAAATCTTTTTTGTTTGGAGGTAATAGTCTATAATATAATATAATAGTTTACTATATTACCCTTTAGTTAAATTTAAGTATAATGATATTATATATTTATCTAAATTTAAAATAAAAAAGTAAGATGATATTATATACATGTTCGTACGCTCTGTAAGAATAAAAAATCATATAAAAAATATATAATAATAATAAATAAAATTAGATTATTTTTTATTTTTAGAATTTATTTAGATAATTTTATTAAATTTTAAATTAAATTTATTTATTTTTCTATTTAATTTATTAAAATTTTAATTAAAATATTAAATTAAAAAACACATTCGCCGACGACATCGACGTCGGCATCGGCTTCGACATCGACCGTCGGTGTCCACATAGGTAGCCAGTGTCCAACGCCGGCGACCGGCTGTCAGCGCCAATCGTCAGCTATCGGCGTCGATCGTCGGCTATCGGCGCTGATCATCGCCGGTCGCCGATCGTCGGCAGTTGGTCGTCGGTCGCCGACGGTGGTCACTGGTCGCCGGTCATCGACCACGAATAATATCTTTGGAATTTAATAATTGGTGATGATTATTTTTATCTTAAATGTAAATATTGGAGGATAATTTTGGAAAGATAATGTTAGGACCGAAAGAAATTTAGATATATCCACAATGATATGATATTGTCCACTTTGGGTCTAAGCCCTCATGGTTTTGCTCTTGGGTTCTCCCAAAAGGCCTCATTCCAATGGAGATATCTTTTTTCCTTATAAGCCTATGATCTTTCACATGTGTTTTCGATGTGGGACTATGTTTGTAACCTTGCAACCCCAACAATCCCCCTCAAACAAAGGACCACAAGCCCCCCTCAAGCGGAAACCCTTTCCGTTTGATGTCCGATCCTCAACCCACCAGGACTTTATGCCCCTCGGTCCACCGGACCTACTAGAACTTCACCGCCTAGCCGCAACTAGGACTTATCTGCCTGGTGTCTGGTCCTCTTGATCAAGACACGGGAGCCCACACATCCTTTATTCAAGTCTTAACCCACATGGTTAGATCTGGATCATGGCTCTAGCTCGTGCTTCTTCCGGCGGTTAATCCAGTGAAGAGCGGCCTGACTCTGATACTAATTGTTAGGACCGAAAGGAATTTAGATATCTCCACAACGATATGATATTATCCACTTTGGGTCTAAGCCCTCATGGTTTTGATCTTGGGTTCTCCCAAAAGGCCTCATTCCAAAGGAGATATCTTTTTTCCTTATAAGTCTATGATCTTTCCCATATGTTTTCGATGTGGGACTATGTTTGCAACCTTGCAACCCCAACAGATAAGTTTCATACTCCCATAATCAAGAAAAACTTTACTTTCCTAAGTTTTTCTGATTTCGAGTTGCATCATGCATGCCCCTTTTCCTGACGTATTGGGCATGGATCATTACTTGGGAATCGCTGATTATCTAAACCAAATAAGATTTTCGTTAATAACTTTGGATGAATAACCAAGGTTATCAAAGATAACGTCCAACCAAACATACCCTAAGTGTCATTTTCTTCTCTTCTTCCTCTTCCTCTCCTACTTGGCCGAAACTCTATTTTGGTGTGTTTGGTTTTTGTATTTTGTGAATTACCCCTAGTTGCTAACACAGGTAAGATAATTCTTCTCCAAAGCCAAGATCATGTCAGTGTGGATACTACTAGAGGCATGAACACTTAAACGTGCAAGAGGCCCCCACGGGCATAGCTGAGATGGTAAGCGGTTGGTAGATTGTCACTAAAGGTATTGAGTTCGAGCCACGGGACCGGTAGGGAGTAAATCCTTGCACCCTGTGTAAAAAGTCTCTCCTCCCAACCTCTTGTCTTCTCAGTCACCATGATTTACCTCTTTCGTGTTGGTCCTGGGGCGGGCTGGTAGGGGCGCTAGGGCGAGCGTTTCACCTTTTTTTTTTGTTACTTGAACGTATAAGAGATCCGGCGAACCGAGGACGAACGGGATAAGCGAAGGACGTGCACAAAAGGTATAACCCTTATTTAGTAGATCGAATTTCGTACGAATTTTTCTTTTGCATGGATCGTTTGAAGGGATCTCAAATTTTTGCTACATTTTAAAGTATTTTTTACATAGAGATCCCTACACGATTGACCTAAAAATACTAGGTTGATAGGCTATTCACTATAGTATTTTCTAATTTATCTTGATTGTAAGTGAAAAACTTCTATGAAACTGAATTCATCATTTCAAAATTAATTAATGTAAATTGAACATATGATGTCCACTAAAAAATACCAGGACAAAGTTAATACATATATTTGTGAATCACGAGTAAACTAGTATATTTTATGATTAAGCATGAGTAGACGTTCGTTTAGTTTTGAAGTTAGTTAATTAGGGCATCCAAAATAAATCACTTATGGAAGTTTATGTTCCGTGATATCACTATCACATCGAAAATTAAAACCTCACTTATTTTAAAATCTCTCTGCTATCGTAAATCTCTTATAAATTTTTTTATTCTCATTTTATTATGGCCCGATTGTTTATTTATTTATTTTTATTTATTTAATTTACAGACCTTATAAATAGACATTGTAGATAGGTCATAGGCCAGGTTAGGTTATTGAACAGGTCAGACTTATGCCAAGAACAAAACCTATAATAGGTCACAGGTCACAGGCCAAGCTCAGGCCATTTTATTACTATACAAGTCTGACCTGTTAAGGTAAAAGCCTGATCTGATCTGATTTATTTTCATCCTTAATTGTATGGAATTAAGGCTTAGAATACGAATCAACGAAATTAGTAATTATCCGCTAGAGCACTTGTATTGGTGTGTTATTCTAGTGTTATATATATATAACAGCTAGATTAACCGCTAGTAAGGCTATTTTAATAAAATAAAATTAAAATATTTAAACGGCTAGGTAACGGCTACTAAATTTGCACAACAATCAGTTAACTGCTATTTTAATAAGAAAAATCAAAATGTTATCTATAAATATTTCTTACACAACTCATGTCCATCATTCACACAACTAAGTCTCTCTAAAAATCTCCTCTTTACTATTTTTCTTCGAAATGGATGAAAATATTTGAGGATTTTAAGTTTTTTTAAAAAAAATTCTTTTTTCCAAAATTCACAAATTCCATTACATTATCCATATTTTTCATATCCATCAAATTATTCACATAATCCATACCCATCAAATAATTCATATGATCCATATCCACCAAATTATTCATAAAATTCATATCCACATAATTATCCATCTAATCCACCTGTAACCAATATACCTTTTACATTTCCGATGAAAAATGAAACATTTACTTTGACTTTTGTTCTAGATACTCAACTGTCTGATCGCAAATCCCCAGTTGAGCTTATAAATTTAGAAAAGGTGGATTCTGATGCTGCAGGTACAAGAAAACAATCAGCATGAACTAAGGTTGAAGACGAGATTTTAGCAAGATCGTTTGTCAATATTAGCGATGATCCAATCATCGATAATAATCAGAAAGTGGATGCTTTTTGGGGTCGTGTTGTAAGCTACTACAATGAGAATCATCCTCCTGGTACAACCAACAGAATTGTAAGTACCATACGATCGCATTGACACAATACCATAAAAAAAGGTATATTACTTCAACACAAATTATAATAGTATTTATAGTGCATATCGTAGCGACCACGGTGATGAGGATATATTACGGCTTGCGTATGAAAAATATTGCGAGGAAAATAACGACATTGCATTTAATCTCGAGAATGTATGGACAATTATAAAAGATCATCCAATGTTTACTTCACAGTCTATTTATCACATTGTTGGCACGAAAAAGGCAAGAACCTCGAAGTCGAGGGCAAACAACACCTCATCTAACCAAGATGCGAGTCCATATGTAAACCTAAACAAAGAAGAAACTCATCCAATGGGTCAGAAGTCAACAAACAAAAAGGGAAAAGGCAAAATAAAATCAGACATTAAAGGTATGATAACACATTTAGATAATATGTTTGCAAAGTTTAATGAGTATACAAGCATAAAAATGATTGGAGTTGGAACAAAACAAAAATAACTCGAAGTTAAGGAGATGAAAGCAAAAGCTATTGAAATGAAAGCAAAAGCTACCTTAGCCAAAGTTCAACTAAAGGAATACGCAATCCTTTCGAAAGACACTTCGTAAATGACAGACGAACAATTTATTATCCATGAACATCTATGTCAAGAGATTAGGGGGAGATGGAATATGTAGTTTTCATTTATTATAATTTTCAATTATTGTACTTTTTTTAATTAATGTATTTTTTTATTATTGTCATTTTCAATTAATGTAATTATTTTTATTATTGTGCTTTTTCAATTCATTTACAATTACTGGTCAACAAATATAACCGTTGTAAACTAATCGTTGAAATATAATCGTTGTAATATAGCTGTTGGAATATAGCCGTTATAATATAGCTATTGGAATTTAGTTGTTGACAAGAAAAAATAAATAGATACCTTGTGTTGTACAATTTTTCATTCTAAGAATATACTAGCTCTGAATTCCTTTCCTCCAAAATATTTCAATCTTCAAGTAGCACCAGCTCCGACTCGACAAGTGAAAACGAAGTCCATGTTGAAGCTGTTGACTAAGGTCATGATCCAGGGAATGATCTAATATCATTGATACTTCAACAAAGCCGATAAATAGTTGAAGCATATCAAAGCAATTACGAGATGCGGCGAAAAAGAAGGTTTATCTAAAGAAATGGTGAAGCTGGGCATGTGAGACTCTTCAATATTATTTCTCCACAAATCTAGTATATTCAAATCAATACTTGAGAAGGTCGAATGCTGATGGTGTTTAACATCTTCTTCAATTGTATGATGAGAGGCACGACTTCACTGGAATGTTAGTGTAACGACCCGCCTTCTGGTACTAAGCTTTAAGTCGGATCGCTACTAACTAACTGACTGACTAATTACTGATTTATGATAATGCTGAACCAACTGGGAGAATTTAAAATTTCTTATTTCGCTATTTGCTGAACTAACAATCCATAACTTAAGCATGCTGCGGTAACTTATAAACATGTTGGAAGTACTAACCAGCGAAAATTAAATAAAAACTTTAATGTTATTAGCTTGGCCAGGATTTAATCCCCCAACCTCTGCATTGCATGACTAAAGCACTAACCAACTGCTCTACATCACTTCTCTTTTACACAGTACCAGTCGACTGCTATATATGCCAGTCGACTGGTTGGGTCACAGAATGTTTCTGTGCCCGACACCAGTCGACTGGTAGTTCTAAAAATCCAGATTTCAGATTCCCAGAACTTATCAAACTTGAGCTACAATATACCAAATTCGTATCCAACAAGCATAACGACATAAATAGAGTTCCCCAGTTATTCTAGGGCATTTATTTCATGTTTTTGTAGGTTTCTAGCATGCATAGCAACTTAGAGATCGCAAATCAACATATAGAAGCAATAACAGGAACGTGCCAAGTTTGTATCAAGTTCTTATTAAAACTATTCATTATTCATATATAAGGGCATCCTTAGCTACTAGGTGGCATTCTATATAGTGCATTAATCTCAGAACAAGCATATCCTAAGTATTTAGCAAGTAGATCAAAAGTATCAAGTTCTTACCCCTAAAGCTTAAGCATGGACCCAAATCATCATATTACAAGTAGTAACTCATATCATTCAACAACCACCAAGCAATTATTAAATCAGGTAAATAAGCTACTTTAGGTACACTAGGCACCACAAATAACGAGTCTAAACAAGTTAATACATGGTTCTCATAGTATATTGCGGAATAACTAAAGAAGCATGGAAAGGACTATTTCTATGCTTTGCAAGTTCCGAAGACTTTTATTCCAACTCCACCATCACACACACTTTGCTTCAAGCCCGCCGCCTCCGCTACTAGTGCTTTCCTTTACCTGTATCTGCAGTATAAGGAAATGCAAACTAATAAGCATAAAGCTTAGTAAGTACCATCTAGCCTCACAAAACTATAAAATCTCGGATTATGCTTTTCAAAACATGCTATGCAAATACACGCTCATGTTCATAAACAATCATGTTATGCTCATGCTAAAATACATGTCATAAAATGTCATGGCAAATAACTGAGACATGGCATATACTGAATTGAAGCTGAAAACTACGCTATAGCATGGCATATATATCTGAACTGAAACTGAAACCAACTAACATAAAACTAATTATTAAATTCACCACATGCTAAAATGAATTTTTGAAAACTAAATACATATAGTAGGTGAAAGTAATAATCAACTGCTGTGGGCCCGACAATGTACCAACTGTGCGCGCATCCCTAATAAACCCGAGGTAGCAAATCTCGAATCCATTAGGGTTCTTCTAGGTTATCTAAACCTAGGGGCAACTAGGAGCCCATCCCATACTAGGTTATCTAAACCTAGAGGCAACTTGGAGCCTATCCCTGGATCGGAGTCCGGTACAATGCCAACTGAAAATAAAATAGTCCTTTATACTTTTCTTTTCTTTTCTGATTCTTGCTTTTACTAGGTTATCTAAACCTAGGGGCAACTAGGAGCCCATCCCGTTGGACCTTGGTCCCAATCATAAACTGAAGCAAGAATTTCTATTCTTTAATGCTTTCTATAGCATTAACTGAATTGAACTTTTTAACAAACACCTTGCGGCTTAACCCTTCCTTTTCTTTTAGAGTCGCTTCCTAGGCACTCGAACGTGCTACTTAACCCATAACTGAAGGGTAAATGCACTCAAGCCCATCCAGGGATACCTTCAGGCCCTAAAACTAATCTGAAGGGTTAATACAACGTGCTTGTTTATAATTTACGATTTCTAATCATAAGACATACATATAAGGAAATAAAGCATATGAAAGATCAACCGAAACTACTTATACTGCAGGTGAGGGGTACTTATATCTTGCGCTAGGTTTTCTTATGAATAAAATCTAAAATTCCTGAGGGAACGTCGAACTACAACGTTCTTCTTGCTTCTTGGCGTTCTCCTCGCGTCTACGAGGGTCCCCGTAGAGAATAGGGCCTCTTGAGACCTTCCCTTTGCTTCCCCTTTGTCTTGGGCGGTAAGAGAAGAGGAGAGGAGGAGGAGGAGACGCAAGAGAGGAAGAGGAGAAGAGGAGGGGCGTCGGCGCACGTAGGGCTCATGCAACCTCAAAAACACCTCCTTTAATTCTTTCATTTCTTATTTATATCAAGCTATAAAATAAACCCTAAGTTGAATATATACATGTATATCACGAATATTCTATTACTTCATTCAAGAAAACCCTTATGGAACTAATGGTTAATAGAACCATGATAAAGGTTTAAACCCATTAGAGGTTGTGGGTTCAAAACTCGCCTAATGCCACCAACTCATCTTCTTTATTTTTGGCACTTCTTTTTATGGAAAAATTTCAGAAAAATCCTAGAATATTTCTAAAATTATTTTAGGAAATTTTTGGGCATTACAGTTAGGCAGCCTTAATTGTATGCATTAGGTATAGAAAAATTATCCAGTTGCTTAGAAAGGCCAATTTACAAGAGGTTATGGATCACCAATAATCGTGCTTGAAGCGATCGCGTCTCAAGATTTATGGATATGACATGCATTCTTTGGTATCACAGGTTCACGTAATGATCTTAATGTGTTATACGACTCTCCCATATTCAATAACGTCTTGCAAGAAAATATCCTGGAGATTATTTTCACGGTTAACAAAATTCAATATAAGAAAGGATTTTATCTAACAGATGGAATATATCCGTAATGGGTTACTTTCGCGAAGGCTTTTCCTTGCCCAGAAGATCCCAAAAGAAGGTTGTTTAAGGAAAGACAAGAGGTTGAAAAAAAAAAAATGTTGAACGAGCATTTGGGGTGCTCCAAGCTCAATGGGAAATTGTCAGAGGTCTAATTCGTTATTGGTATAGAAAAAATTAAAATATATTATGTTAGTATACATATTTTGCACAACATGATTGTTGAAGATAAGGGGGTTCATGTGGCAAATTGGTACCGGTGATGAACCCGCACAATCCGTCCATGGCTCAAACCAAGGATTTCATGACTATCTTTGGACTAATTTTAAACTATGTGACAGTAATGTACATCACCACTTCGTGCTGACTTAGTTGAACATATTTGGTCATAATACAACAACCATCCTTGAATTAGTATTTTATAGTTTTGATTTATGTTTAATTTTTATATCATTTTTAGTATTATGCAAGTGTTTTTTTTCATGTACTCTTTCATTTCAAATTTATAATAATATTTTAATTTTAAATAAATAACTCTTATAAAATAAAAAATATATATTTTACATAATAAATATCTTTAAAAATATTATTATTATCTATTTTAAAAATAATCATTTTAATTGTTTAAATTAAATTAAAATTATATTTATTTAATATAAAATAAAAGTAAAGATGAATGAGTGGATGACGGGACCCACAAATAACATGGAAGAGAATGAATATGTTAATATAATGCGTATGTGGCATGTGGACCTCATAAATAATGAGTGTTAATGTTAAAATGAATGTGAGAGAATAATAATGTTAATTTAATGTGTATGTGGCATGTGAGTCTATACTTTTTGATGAGGTGAAGGGTGTCATAACAACAACGAATGTGGATGCCCTTAGAGCATCTGCATTGGTTCGTTCATCGGGCGTTATAACGCCTGATGAATGCACGTGGCGCATTAAAAACGATGTGGCATCACCGTTTAAACGCTAACGTGATGAACATGTTCAACCAATTGAATACGATAAAAACGACGTGGCAGGGCATCCCAATCGATTGGGTTCTTGCATTATCCAATCCCCAATCGATTGAGGAATGCCCTCAATCGATTGAGATTTATTTTAATTGATGTCGCAACATTTTGAATCAATTTGGGGATCGATTCGAGTTGTAATACACAACGGTCACCTAACGTCTATTTTAATTTAAAATAATTAAATTTTCATCTATAAATACTCATCACCTTACACAACTCATTTCAATCTTCAAACACCTCCCTCCCTCCTTCCAAAAATCTCCCCTCTACTATTTTCCTCCAAAATGGATGAAAATAATCAAGGATTTTCAAAATTTTTTTAGAAAATTCTTTTTTTCCAAAATTTTCAAATGTCACCAAATTATCCATATTTCCCATATCCATCAAATTATCCACATAATTCATACCCACCAAATAACTCATATGGTCCATATCCACCAAATAATTCATATCGTTCATATCCACCAAATTATTCATATAATTCATATCCACAAAATTATACATCTAATTCACTTACAACTGATATACCTTTTACATCTTCGACGAAAAATGATCTATTTACTTTGACTTTTATTCCAGAGACTCAATTGCCTACCACGAATCCCCAATTATGATTGTTGATTTAAAGAAGGCGGATTCTAGTACTGTGGGTAGAAGAAAACGATCAACAAGGAGTAAGGTTGAAGACGAGGTTTTAGCAAGATCTTTTGTCACTATCAGTGATGAACCAATCATCAGCAATGATCAGAAGATGAATGCTTTCTGGGGTCGTATTGTAAGCTACTACAATGAGAATCATCCTCAAAGTACACCCAACAAAAATGCAAGTATTATACGATCGCACTAGCATAATACCATACAAAAAAAGTATATCACTTCAACGTAAATTAGTGTGTATCGTAGCGGTCACAGTGATGAGGATATATTGCGGTTTGTGTATGAAAAATATCATGAAGAAAATAACGGCATTGCATTTAATCTCGAGCATGTGTGGAGAATCTAAAACACCGTCCAATGTTAACTCTACAGTTCATTGATCACCTTGTTGGCATGAAGAAGGTAAGTGATAGTGCAATCGACCCAAGGTTGATCGGGTAGAACATGAGTTTTGATGTGTGTGTCAATATAACTAAGTTAGGTTTTCAAGTTGATTTAATATGTGTGCTTGAGTCGTGCAGGACTTGGCAAATCACACATGGAGAGTAACAGAGTGTAGCATCCGAGGGACGAGAGCCAAGGAAGAGGATTTTAAGGGCTAGCCGAGGAAGTATACTTCAATGGTATACGCGAAGGATGGCATGGAGACAAGCCGCGGGCTTGTGTGCGCATCCGAGGGATGAGAGCCGAAGGAAGAGAATTTCAAGGGGCAAGCCAAGGAAGTGGCCTTCAAGGCATACGTGAAGGGAAAATCCAGTGAGGCTAAGAGTGCATTTGTAAGTAGGGCAGTCGACTGATAAGGGACTCAGTCGACTGATACTATCGAAAGCACACTGTAGCAGTCGACTGGTAAGGACACCAGTCGACTCATCTTTCATGTATGTTTCAAACAACTGGGAGCAATCAACTGGTCTGTTTGAAATAGAGCCGTTGGCTGAGGCATCAGTCAACTGGCCCTCAGGGCAGTCGACTGATGTCGGGGCTGATCTGTTTGTTAAACAGCTCTCTCCACTATTTAAGTGGGAACTTGAGACTTGGAGAAGGTTAGCTCTTCATTGTAAGATCTTCTCTCTAGTGCTCAAGCTCTAAGTACTCATCTTCCTCCCAAAACCCTGTTGGATCGAGAAAAATGATAGAGGGGGGGGGTGAATATCGTTGTAAAATTTTTGGGCAATTAAAGAATATACGCAGTGGAAAAAGATAGAACACACGAGAACACAAGTTATTTTTTACTTGGTTCAGAGTCGCGGTCGGCTCCTACTCTAAGGCCCACGGTCCTTGACCATTTACTTTGGGCAATTCTATATTCGATAAAGTTTTTACAAGATGATAGTATAGATATAGAATTGGAAATTTAAATCACAACACTTTCGTAAATTGAAATTTTACCGACGCCCGAGGTAGATCGAATTCCGGAGCAGAGGGTTGTCGTCGGCGCTGAAATCTCGAAATCGAACTTTGCCGGAGCGCAGGGCTTGAGAGAAAGTGTTTGGAGCGTTGGAAGTAATGGATGTCGAAGCCTTGGGGGTGAACCCCCTTTTATAGTGCTCATACGAGCGCCTGTGACGATGGGGGCGCCTAACACGTGGCATTCCCTGCGCGAATCCTTATCCATAGGCTCGGTCAGCGCTTATCCACCTCCACTTGGGCGCCTGGGCTGATGGGGGCGCCCGAGCTGATGGGGGCGCCCGTGACCTCACGGGCGCCTGATCTGCCTTGGTCCAAAGGCTTCACAACTGTGTTTGGGAATTAGCCTTCACACTTGGGCGCCTGTATCTATACGGGCACCTGAGCCCATTCAGGCGCCTGAGCCCATTCGGGCGCCTGAGTCCATCCGGGCGCCTAGGCTCAGTGAAGCACCTCACTTGCAGACGACCAGTCCTTCGACCCTGCAACTCAGGTTAGTCCCAAAACATAACAAGCATTAGTTACAGCCGTAGCTGTCTTGGTTCTGACTTCGGGTCTCCCAAATGGAACCCTAGGTCGAACCGACGCCTACTGTTCCCTCGACGGGGAACGTGTCCTCACCTACTCCCCTCAGGAGAGTTTGCCTTTTGCCAACCGACTCCTCCGGTTGGACTTTTGCCCAATCCACCTGACCAGGTCTTCGTGCCCAACTTCCGGTCAGGTCTTCTTGCCCAACTTCCGGTCAAGTCTTCGGTGCCCAGCCCCTTGCCAGGACTTCTTACCCAGTCCTCGACCAGGACTTCTTTGCCCGACTTCCGGTCAGGTCTTCTTGCTCAGTCCTTGACCAGGACTTCTTTGCCCGACTTCCGGTCAGGTCTTCTTGTCCAGTCCTTGACTAGGACTTCTTTACCCAGCCCTTTTCCAGGACTTCTTGCCTAGTGTACCTAGGATTTCTTGTTGGGACCGGGTGCATGTTGACAAGGATACGAGTTCGTAAAATTTTAAATTTTTTACGTGCAGCGGAAGAATTAGCATAAAATAATTCCTCAAATTATTTTAACCACGTATCTAGCATGCAATCTTATGATGTGTGGACATGATCATAAATTAAAACTTTGCGGAAAAGTAAACTAATTTACTCTGTACCTCTCATAACTCGAAGAAAGGGACGAGATCCAACCGTAGCGTCCCTTGGAAGCTCCGCCTCTATTCGCGTCCATGCCAAGTTCTCTTCGGGATGACTTCGCAAAGTCACGAGTTTTGTGCCGATGAGAACTACTAGATTCTCTAAAGGCACAACTAGAAGATCAAGAGAGAAGAAAGGAAACTAACCACCAAGAATCGGAATCCAAATTCCGGGAAAGAAGGAGATGCGATCCGCTTCTTCTTCTTCTTCTTCTTCTTCTTCTTCTCCTTCTTGATGGAAGCTTGCGCCGGCCCTAGGAGGAGGAAGCGCCGACCCTAGGTGGAGGAGGCGCCGGCCCTAAAGGGGGGTGTGGGCGCCGGCCCTAAGGGGAAGGGAGAAGAGAATAAGAGAGAGAGAGAGAGAGAGGGAGCTACTAATCTCTTGATTACTCAATTGGAATTAAGGGCTTGCCTTTGGTTCCTTTATATAGTAGCATCTCCCTTGCCAAATCTCCCTCTTAACGGAATTTTCATAACAAATTTATCCTATAAATTCTCTTATGAATTATTCCGTTTAAACCAAGTCTTATTATAACTAACTTTATAATAAAACAAATACTTTCTCTCTTTTAATTATGGAATAAAATTTGTATAAAATTTTCTTATCATGGATAAATCAATTCATAATTGATTTTATAAATTAAAATTAAACCAATTCATGGTTCATTTTAATTTCTATAAAAAGAATAAATTTCTACAAATTTCTTTATAAATCTCTTTATATAAATTTCTTTATATATCAATTTATTTATCCATAATTTATAAAACAAATCACACTAGATTTATTTTATTAATTAAACCAAATAAATTAGTTTCTCCCCTTTGCATTGGCTGGCCAAACCAAGAGGGTGGACACCCTCTTTGGCCGACCAAACCGAGCCGAATCCATCGCAAATTAAATTCATTTAATTCGACCAATAAGCCTTCAAAAGACTTAGCCATTTTTAGCTTCCATTGCGCCTCTGATAAATTCAGATTCGACTTATTTCTCTTGATCGGAAAATCTAATTTTCAACTCGTTTTAAATCCCTCGGATTACTCGTAGTGCGTGTGACTAAATAGGCTTTCGATTTATGTTGGCCGTCTATAATCAACCAATTATAGAACGATCATGAGTGGCACCTAGTAGTACATCATGATCCCCAATTAATCGAAAGATCAACGGTTTGACCCCAGAAGAAATTATTCTGAAACCCTTCAGCAGCTCTAATGAATTGTGCCCCATTCCCTTCACCACCTTATACCCACTTGGTTCAGGACATGGTCTATTTATGTCAGTCCCCACTAGACTGACTACGTCACACCTAGCCCAAGTAGTGTCTTTCTCGTCCTTTGGATTTCTAATTACTCTCATGTATTTAAGAGACTCGCACTCTAAACATGATATGCTCTGGCCAGAGGCTTTGAGTAACAATCCGACGATAGGCCTGGGTATACATCTCCTCGCAAGGAGTGGTGAATCCTTTGTAGGCTGTTCAAACATTTTCGGGCACTTTGGCTTATACCCAATTATCCTGGGTCCACACCTCCTTGGAGATGCTTGCTTAAGATGTTAAAGTATAAGTCTCCATGACCATGATGACTTGAACACCGCAAGTCAAAGGAACATCGCACTTAAGCTGCAGTAAGAACTTTATTGACAAATCTATGTAGATTACCATATGAAGTTTTACAGCTAGTCACTCCAATGAACTAGTTCCCTTAACTAGCATCCATGTTTATCTCCGGACATCCCAATGTCACCAGCCAGTGAGAATCAGCTGATTAGAGAATAACCCATGCTAGTCTCAACAGAATTGATAGTGTCCGTTTTTATCAATTCATCGACTAGGGATAATTTCAATACTTCACAATTACACATGTAGAGATAATCACTAGTTGTGATCCCATCACAAATTCTCTTATGCTGTGAATTGTATTGCGGACATTCAGTAGATGAGTTTAAGATCCCAATCAAATACACAAACATGTATACTCAAATAGTGAATTATCATTTATTAAAATAAATGTTTACAATCATAAGGCGATTGCCTTAGGACACTTCTCTCATATCACTAACACTTCTCCTGCACACTCAGTACACATGTTAGATCACAATAACACCTTAACTTCTGAACCCTTTGCCATTATCAAAACCCAAGTTTGACTTAGGTGTTGCCTGCACCAACAAACCCTAGCTTCATCTTGTAAGGAGGAAGAAGGATTGTGAGAGGTTGTTCTCCACCGAGAAGGAGAAAGACTTAGCTGGAGATTGTCGGGGCGTGATCCACCGAAGGATCAAGGGTTCGTCCACCTCACGGACATGCCGTGGAGTAAGAGCAAGCAATCTCCGAACCACATAACCAGTAACGTGTTAGCATTGGTTTAATTATTAGTTTAAGCTTCCGCTTGTGCTAACGTTGTAGGGAGAAATCGAATTGGGGTGACCAAGCTATTAAACCCTCTCTACCCGTGACATCAATCCCAACAAGTGGTATCAGAGCGCAAGGACGCCTTCAACGGACTAACCGCCAAGAAGAGCAAATATTTTGAAATGGTCGGCTCGCACATCCAACCACCAAACTTTGAAGGAGAATTTGCTTGGTGGAAGAAAAGGATGGAGGTATTTTTCAATACCGATGTTGATATAATGCTAATCATGGAAAATAGTTTTGAAATACCCAGGGATCAAGAAAATAAATTGCTTGAGAAGATAAGATGGAGCAAGAAGCAAAAGGATGACTACTTGGCAAATTCTAAAGTCTTGCACCATCTACTAAGTGTGCTCCCCCAACAAGAAGTCACAAGAATTGGAAGCTACTCATGTCACGCCCCGAGAAGCCTCTCGTCCGATATAGATCGGACTGCCACTTCCTCAACCCGACAGAAATTTGAAAACCCTAGCCTCTACAACTCTCTCAACCTCTCGTACCGCAGCTTATAGGGCTGGAACAAGCGTCTGAATAAAAAGAGATCGAAATCATCGACAAAAAAAAAAAAATAAAACAACTGCATATCGGTACAACTTACGATAAAACACAATGCATAAAGGCCTCCATGGCTCACAAAAGTACAACTATACCACCGTATAGTGTAACAAAACCCAACACAAAAGCAACAGCGAAAATGTAAGGTATAAAAGTATGGAAAATGGTACCCACATGTACCACCAACAAAATAGAAGAAAATCTCAAAATCATCTCGATGAGTACGCGAATTGGGACAGACTGTTGGGCACGCTCCAATCAATCATCCTGAAATAAAAATAAGGATCTAACGGGATGAGTCATAGAACTCAGCGAATATCTCATCATATATACAAGATAGTCTAAGCTATCAACAATATAACAGACTATCGAAATAACACGTGTACAGACAGTAATAAGTACAACTGCAAGAGAAAATAGGAAATACCATACCAATGTAGCAGAGTCGCCAAACCAGATAGAAGAGTCTCCTGTAAGTGCAAGTCAATCATATGCAACATCCAAGTAAAGCAAGCACAAGTAAGTGCAAAATATACGTATACACAAGGTGCAATGACATGTTCACCCCTGTCGTCGGTCAGACATCGTCACCTATGTACGGGAGGAAGCTGAGCGTAGGCCACCCTCCAACGTAGGGCTATGACTGCCGTCCATACCCTGCCATCACTACTACTGAGCGATCAAGTAGACGGAATGTTACCGGTGTAACACCCCTACTCCATGCCCTATCCGGGGGGCATCTCTGTCTACCCCAGGCCATCTCTGGAGGACATCTCTGTCTAGGTGTTACCCCTACCTCATGTATATAAATGGGGGAGAGACCTCTCCCTCTCATCTCCTGGTATATGGACTACTCAAGGAGGGACCTCTGCCTGCTACCACGCTCCGATTCACTAACCATGAGTGCATGAGCGGAGCAGCACAGAGCACACTACCCAATACTCCGTCAACCACTAACCCATGAGTGGTCGTATGGATAGGTCAGTATGACCGTCGACCTGACTCACCCACAAAGGGGGCCCCTGATCGACCGTGATGCACAGTGCACGATGATGCATAACACTGGTCAATAATATTCACTATCTAGTCTACCTATATCAACATGATATACAAGAATCATAGATAATACACCAGAGTCTAAGTCCTAAAGGTATAGGTATCACATGCCAGGTATAACACAAACAGTATCAGCAAGACAAATAGAAGAGTTATATCATAATCTATTACTCTATTGCTAACCAAAGCATATCAAGCATATATCTGTGACTAATCTAAAAGAAGAGTCAGAGATACCCGCATCCAATGTAGAAATCCGAAAATGAAGAGAATCCCCGTCTGAAATAATGTCAACCCCAAGTGTAATCCAAATAGCCGCGTCAATGACCTGTATCCCAACACATACTTTAGCTATCATAACAACGATTAAGTAGTTAAACAAATCCCTAAATCGTATCAGGGTTAACCCAATCACCTTTTTCATCTAATTATATCTAATTAGATGATAGACACAGATTTTCACAATTGGGTTCAAACTCAGGTTTAGTCCAACCCTAAACAAGATCCAATCCAACCCAACAAATTAATCTGATCCAATTTAAGCTAAAGTATCAACACATGCTCACAGTATCACCTTTATCAACATTGCGCGCCAGGTTAGCATCCAAGAACCATTACAACCCTTCGACCAATCTGATAAAAGACAATAGATCATCCAAATCCCATCAAGAACAGACGCACCCCCACATGCAGAACAACAACAAGGACATACAAATCAACTACAATTGATCAGAACAACCCAAAACTCAAAGGACAATCCAATTCAGATATATCATCACGAAAACCCAACCTACTGTAAAACAAAGACGAATTCCCTCACTCCAATCCTATATCATACTCTCCTCATCGAAATCGAAGAGTAACAAGAAAACATCACATGAACATCCCAGCGCAAGGTAACAATCGGAAGTAATTAGGTTAGATCCTGACCTCTAAACGCGCTCACACGTAATGATCATCACCCCCTCTTGCTCTGTGCTGCCCCGAATGGGAAGGAAAAGGAATCCACCAAGAATCACACTCCCCCCCCCCCCCCCCCCCCCCCACAACGCAATCCCTAGATCATGAGTTAACCTAGGTTCTGCTGTGATTACAAAGTTAGAACCTCTAAATCAACTGTGATTCGAGGAAGATAATGTTAGTGATATGAGAGAAGTGTCCTAAGGCAATCGCCTTATGATTGTAAAATATTTATTTTAATAAATAATAATTCACTATTTGAGTATACATGCTTGTGTATTTGATTGGGATCTTAAACTCATCTACTGAATGTCCGCAATTCAACTCACAGCATAAGAGAATTTGTGATGGGATCACAACTAGTGATTATCTCTAAATGTGCAAATGTGAAGTATTGAAAATATCCCTAGTCGATGAATTGATAAATACGGACACTATCAATTCTGTTGAGACTAGCATGGGTTATTCTCTAATCAGCTGATTCTCATTGGCTGGTGACATTGGGATGTCCGGAGATAAACATGGATGCTAGTTATGGGAACTAGTTCATTGGAGTGACTAGCTGTAAGACTTCATATGGTAATCTATATAAATATGTCAATGAAGTTCTTACTGCGGCTTAAGTGCGATGTTCCTTTGACTTGCGGTGTTCAAGTCATCTTGGTCATGGAGACTTATACTTTAACATCTTAAGCAAGCATCTCCAAGGAGGTGTGGACCCAGGATAATTGGGTATAAGCCAAAGTGCCCGAAAATGTTTGAACAGCCTACAAAGGATTCACCACTCCTTGCGAGGAGATGTATACCCAGGCCTATCGTCGGATTGTTACTCAAAACCTCTGGCCAGAGTATATCATGTTTAGAGTGCAAGTCTCTTAAATACATGAGAGTAATTAGAAATCCAAAGGACGAGAAAGACACTACTTGGGCTAGGTGTGACGTAGTCAGCCTAGTGGGGACTGACACAAATAGACCGTGTCCTGAACCAAGTGGGTATAAGATGGTGAAGGGAATGAGGCACGATTCATTAGAGCTGCTGAAGGGTTTCAGAATAATTTCTTCTGGGGTCAAACCGTTGATCTTTCGATTAATTGGGGATCATGATGTACTACTAGGTGCCACTCATGATCGTTCTATAATTGGTTAATTATAGACGACCAACATAAATCGAAAGCCTATTTAGTCACACGCACTACGAGTAATCCGAGGGATTTAAAACGAGTTGAAAATTGGATTTTTCGATCAAGAGAAATAAAGTCGAATCTGAGTTAATCAGAGGCGCAATGGAAGCTAAAAATGGCTAAGTCTTTTGAAGGCTTTTTGGGCGAATTAAATGAGTTTAATTCGCGTTGGTTCGGCTCGGTTTGGGCCGGCCAAAGAGGGTGCCAACCCTCCTTGGTTGGTCGGCCACCTATTGGGGAGATAACCAATTAATTTTGGTTTAATTAATAAAGTAAATCTAGCGCGATTTATTTTATAAATTATGGATAAATAAATTTGTATAAAGAAATTTATATAAATAAATTTATAGAAATTTATTCTTTTTATGGAAGTTAAAATAATCCATGAATTGGTTTATTTTAATTTTATAAAATCAATTATGAATTGATTTTTTCATAATAAGAAAGTTTATAAATTTCTTATAAAATTTATTCCATAATAAAAGGAGAGATTAATTAGTTTTATTATAAAGTTAGTTATAATAAAACTTGGTTTAAACGGAATAATTCATAAGAGAATTTATAGGATAAATTTCTTATGATAATTAATTAGTTTTATTATAAAGTTAGTTATAATAAAATTCATAAGAGAATTTATAGGATAAATTTCTTATGATAACTAATTAGTTTTATTATAAAGTTAGTTATAATAAAACTTGGTTTAAATGGAATAATTCATAAGAGAATTTATAGGATAAATTTCTTATGATAATTAATTAGTTTTATTATAAAGTTAGTTATAATAAAATTCATAAGAGAATTTATAGGATAAATTTCTTATGATAACTAATTAGTTTTATTATAAAGTTAGTTATAATAAAACTTGGTTTAAACGGAATAATTCATAAGAGAATTTATAGGATAAATTTCTTATGATAATTAATTAGTTTTATTATAAAGTTAGTTATAATAAAATTCATAAGAGAATTTATAGGATAAATTTCTTATGATAACTAATTAGTTTTATTATAAAGTTAGTTATAATAAAACTTGGTTTAAACGGAATAATTCATAAGAGAATTTATAGGATAAATTTCTTATGATAACTAATTCCGTTAATTCCGTTAATTCGGTTAAGAGGAGACTTGGCAAGGGAGAAGCAACTATATAAGGAACCATAGGCAAGCCTTGGATTCCTAAGATTTGGATAATCGAAATAGAGCTCTCCCTCTCTCTCTTCTCTTCTCTCCTCCTTCCCCCTCCCTTCCATTAGGGCCGGCGGCCACCCTAGCTCCATTAGGGCCGGCGCCCAACCTACACCAAGGCAAGGTGTTGCCGTGAGCTTCAAGGAGAAGAAGAAACCAACCAAGAAGAAGAAGAAGCGGATCACATCTCCCTCTCTCTCGGAATTCGATTCTGTTACTTCGTTGGTTAGTTTCCTTTTCTTCTCTTGATCTTCTTTGTTGTGCCTATAGAGAATCTAGTAGTTCTCGTCGGCACAAAACTCGTGACTTTGCGAAGTCATCCCGAAGAGAACTCGGCATGGACGCGAATAGAGGCGAAGCTTCCAAGGGACGCTACGGTTGGATCTCGTCCCTTACTTCGAGTTACATGAGGTACTTGGTAAATTAGTTTACTTTTTCGCAAAGTTTTATTTTATGATTATGTCAACACACCATAAGATTGCATGCTAGATACGAAGTTAAAATAATTTAGGAAATTATTTTATGCAAATTCTTCCGCTGCACGTAAAAATTTAAAATTTTACGAACTCGTATCCTTGTCGACATGCACCCGGTCCCAACAGATAAGATCAAACGAAAATAAACCTTCCACTCACCTTCAATCCGCCGGCACTACACATCAAACTGAGCTCCAGCCGAGGCCTTCATTCCACGAAGAAGAGACCAAAGGGAAACCACGATCTGGCTCTGGCTCGCTCGGGACAGGAAGCACTCGCGTTGGTGACGCTTGGACGCCGCACAGAATCGAACTCGCCGATCTACGGTACTCCGCTCACCCGAGGAACACAAAAGAAGAAAGAAAAGGGCAAAGTCGGTGGAGAATGAAGGAGGCGAAGATGAAGAGGAAAAGGAAGGGCTCGTGAGAGTCAGTCGGGGAAGCTGAAAAGGGTAATCAGGCGCAAGGAAAAGGAAACGTAATTAATTATAGGGCTGGCTTGACGCAAGGGGAAATAAATGGAATTAATTACAAGAATTAATTACAGGGCTGGCTTTTTGCAAAAAAACCTGAACTTGTCCTATTTACATTACCCCCCCCCTCTTAATTCAGCCCTTCTTGCCTTTAAGCCCCCCTAAGTTTCCGTATTTTAACAACTCAAGTGCCAAAGACTTGTGGGATAAGCTAATAGAGCTTCATGAGGGCACTTTGGAGGCAAAAATGGCTAAGAGAGATCTTCTCCGATCCCAACTCAACAATATCAAACTTGATAAAGGGGAGAATGTATCAAATTTACATGCTAAATTTAAGGAAATACTTAATGGACTAACAAGTGTAGGAGAACAACTATCCAACCGAGACATTTTAATGAAAGCCATCAATGCATTCCCAAGAACATCAAATTGGAGCTCAATGGTGGACTCGTACTACATATCCAAATATCTAGAGAAAATATCTCTAGAGGAATTCTTCTCAACCATGGAGCTTTATGAGACTCGAGTTGGAAGAACAATTGAAGAAGTGTGCAAACCAAAGAGTATAGCCCTTGTGGCAAACAAGAAAAAAGGTAAAAAGAAAAACATTTCCTCATCCGATTCGGAGGAGTCAAGTGCATCCATGGATAGTGATGCGGAAGCCTACATGGTAAGGAAAATGAGAAAAGCATTTAAATATTTTTCTACTAACAAATCTCATAGTAGGAAAAGTTCAAGGAGAAAAAGTAGGACAAGGAAGATAATTTCCTTCAATTGCCAAGCAGAAGGACATATGAGAGATGAGTATCTTCTCTTGAAGAAGAAGGAAGGAAAGAAGAAAGAAGAATAGAAGAAGTCAAAAGACAAGGGGAAGAAGGTGCAAAATTCGAAGGCTACGTAGGATGATTATATTCATCCTCATCGAAGGAGGAGGAACATCATGTATCCCATTTCACACTAATGGGAATTGAAGACATAGCCTCCACGTCATCCGTATTTGAAGAAGAGAAGAGCTCGAGTGAAGATGAAGGGAGCTCAAGTGAAGGGGGAGGCTCAACTTCGGAATCAGGCGTCTCGGTAAGTGAGGTATACAATTTACCCACTACTACTCTTGTAAAGATTATTTCTAGCACTAATGATGACTTGTTTAAGGCTAGAAAGAAAATTAAGGATTTTAAGAATGAAATTTGCATGTTAAAAAAATTAGAATCCATAAACATTAAGGATGATGTGCATGCTTCTTCTTCTATTTTAAATGATTTATGTTTAGAAGAAGAAAATAAGAAATTAAGGGAAAAGATAGATAGTCTTACCAAAGCCCTTAGAAAATTTGAAATTGTCTCAAAGACCCTAGATATGATCATTGAGAGCCAAAGGACAAGTTTTAACAAAAAGAGATATTAGGGTTTGGGAAATCTAGCAAGGGAAAAATCTATCATTGTCTACTTGCTAGAGGACAAGCAAAAACCAAAACCCTAGGAAAGAAATGGATCCCCAAGGAGTACTTGGTCAACCCAATTAGGAAATATTTCTATTGAGTACCAAAATCAATCCTCAAGGGTTAGAAGATTTAGGGCGAGTCAACCATATATTGCAATTTCAAATTTTTGAAATTGGTTGACTTGAGACATTATGGGGGAGTACTTTAGTCCAAGTAGAAATTCTTGATGATATGGAATAAATAGGATGTACCTTAATACATCTCATATTGCCTTGATTTATGATTGCATTTATGCATATGAGATGTTAAGATGATACAAATAACTCACTTATGCTTGTGGCATTTTGATGAGTTATTGGATGTATCACATTAGTGAAAATAGACCAACTATGGGGAAAGCAAATGTTTAATTAATGGACATCTTGCCCATAGATCATAGTTGGACATTTCAATTGATTTGAAAATATTTCTGTGTTTTATTTGATATGACATAGATTTGCAAAACACATGGTTTCAAAACTAGGTGAAAGTTTGATACAAATTGAGTATTTTCAAAAAATTTGAGTTTTGGTCAAAAGTCAAACATATTTAGATTTTTCATGGAAATATATTTTTCTTTGTTAGAAAACATCACAAGAAGTATGTTTGCAAAATTTCATAATTTTTTGGATTTTATGAAATTTTCTATGCATTTCTGAATTTCGGTTCAAAGGTTGAAATTTTCAGTCTGTTATGTATCAGTTGACTGGCCCTGGGGGCAGTCGACTGAACATTCTGTGACTTGGCATTTCGCTAAGGTCAGTCGACTGGTAACTGAATTAGTCGACCGACACCAGTATTTTCTGATTTTTGGGGATTTTCAGAAGATAAAAGGTGTCCCTAATTGATACCAAGGGTAATATTGCTTGGTGCAATCTTTTTGATAGTGTCAAAGGGGGAGAATTGAAAGGTTTAAGTTAGATTTTAACTTAATTCTTATGTTTTGTGCAAAAATTGGAAAACTTGTGGTAAGACATAGGTTAAGGGGGAGGATGTATATTTATGTGTCTTTATATGCCATGCTTTTAAATTTTCAATTGTTATTTTTGTACTTAACTTAAACATATTGTCACACATCAAAAAGGGAGAGATTGATAGTGTAATCGACCCAAGGTTGACCGGGTAGATCATGGGTTTTGATGTGTGTGTCAATATGGCTAAATTAGGTTTTCATGTTGATTTGATATGTGTGCTTGAGTTATGCAGGACTTGGCAAATCACACATGGGGAGTAACGGAGTGTAGAATCCGAGGGACGAGAGCTAAGGAAGAGGACTTCAAGGGTGAGCCGAGGAAGTAGACTTCAAAGGCATATGCGAAGGATGGTATGGAGACAAGCCGCGGGCTTATGTGCGCATCCGAGGGACGAGAGCCAAAGGAAGAGAACTTCAAGGGGCAAGCTAAGGAAGTGGACTTCAAGGCATACGTGAAGGGAAACTCCGGTGAGGCTAAGAGTGCATTTGTAAGTAGGCCAGTCGACTGATAAGGGACTCACTCGACTGATACTACTAAGAGCGCACTGTAACAGTCAACTGGTAAGGACACCAGTCGACTCATCTTTTTGTAAGTTTCGAACAACTGGGAGCAGTCGACTGGTCTCTAGAGCAGTCGACTGATCTGTTCGAAATAAAGCCATTGGCTGAGGTATCAGTCGACTGGCCCTGAGGGCAGTCAACTGATGTCGAGGTTGAGTTGTTTGTTTAACATCTCTCTCCACTATTTAAGTGGGAGCTTGAGACTTGGAGAAGGTTAGCTCTTTATTGTAAGTTCTTCTCTCTAGTGCTCAAGTGCTCAAGCTCCAAGTGCTCATCTTCCTCCCAAAACCCTAGCTTAATCTTGTAAGGAGGAAGAAGGATTGTGAGAGGTTGTTCTCCACCGAGAAGGAGAAAGACTTAGCCGGAGATTGTCGGGGCGTGATCCATCGAAGGATCAAGGGTTCGTCCACCTCAAGGACACGCCGTGGAATAGGAGCAAGTAATCTCCGAACCACATAGCTGGTAACGTGTTAGCATTGGTTTAATTATTAGAGTAAGTTTCCGCTTGTGCTAACGTTGTAGGGAGAAATCGAATTGGGGTGACCGAGCTATTCACCCCTCTAGCCATGACATCGATCCCAACAGTAAGAACCTCATAGTCGGGAGCAAGCAACACCTCATCTAACCAAGATGCTAGTCTATATGTAGACCTAAATGAAGAAGAAACTCGTCTAATAGGTCAGAAGGCAGCAAAAAGAAAAGGAAAAGGCAAAATGAAATCAGACATTGATAGTATGCAATCAAATTTGGATAATATGTTTCCAAAGTTTACTAAGTATACAAGCATAAAAATAGCTGAAGTTGGAATGAAACAAAAATAACTTGAAGTTGAGGAGATGAAAGTAAAAGCTGCTGAAATGAAAGCAAAGGCTGCTTTAGACAAAGTTCAACTAAAGGAATACGCAATCCTTTCGAAGGACACTTTGTAAATGACAGAGGAGCAACTTATCATCCATGAACATCTATATCAAGAGATTAGGAAAAGATGGAATATGTAATTGTCATTTATTATAATTTTCAATTAATATAATTTTCGAATCATTGTCCTTTTCAATTAATGTAATTTTCTATTATTTTACTTTTTAAATTCATTTACAATTTCTGGTCAATTAATATAGCAATCGGAATATAACCGTTGTAATATAACAGTTGAAATATAAACATTGTAATTGTTGGTGCAATCATGCCCTGGATGAGAATTTTCAATGATTGACAATTATTTAGGTTTAAGCTAATATGTTGGATTTAACATTGGGTTGCAAGTGTGCGGTATGAAAGAAGTTCAAGGAAAGGTTGAGGATTGGATTCTTGGCATGAAGACCCAGAGATGAGGAATCTCTAGGCATGAAGTCCAGGAAACAAGAGGTTTTGCTGGTAATTGGGATTGATCAAGAACATGCTCGAAGGTTTAGGATTAAGAATCCTAAACCTAGGCTAGTCAATCAATTAGCCAATTGATTAGAAAGGTACCAATTGATTGAGAGACATTATATTCTCAAACAGAATGCTCCCTGATCAATCAACCAATCGATTGGGAAGTCATCAATCAATTGACAGATCAATTGGGAGACGTTCTGTGTAAGAACAGAATGCTCCGTAATTGATTAGTCAAATCAATTACGAGATATTTTGTGCGACAACTGAATACTCCCTAATCGATTTTCCAATTGATTAGGTAACTGCTTAATCAATTGAACAATCAATTGGGATGAATTTATCACGAGAACAGAATGCTCCCAAATCGATTGCTTGATCGATTAAAGCGGCCAATCGATCAATGCATGCTCTCAATTGATTAAAGATCAAAATAAAATAATCCCAACCGTTGATCTCAGATCCGTATTGTTCAACAGTTATATGACAATTGATTGGGACTTTCGTTAATCGATTGGTGATGCAGAAAAAGCAAAGAAACAACTACAATTGGAATATAGCCGTTGGAATATAGCCGTTGATAAGAAAAAATAAATAGACACTTGATGCTCTGCAATGCTTCATTCTAAGAGCATACTAGTTCTGAATTTGTTTCCTCCAAAATGTCTCAATCTTCAAGTAGCACCAGCTCCGACTTGACAAGTGAAGATGAAGTCAATGTTGAAGTTGTTGACAAAGGTTATGATCTGGGGAATGAGCTAATGTCATTGATACTTCAACAAAGCCGACAAATAGTTGAATCATATCAAAGTAATTACGAGATGTGGCGAAGAAGAAGGTCCATCCAAAGAAATCGTGAAGTTGGGCATGCAAGGCTCTTCAATGATTATTTCTCCACAAATCCAGTATATTTAGATCAAATATTTCAAAAACGATTTCACATGCGAAGAGATTTATTTTATCGCATAGTGGATGCACTTAAGAGTCGTTCATCGTATTTTCAGTAGATGGATGATGTTGCAAGATGAAAAGCTTTGACACTGGTACAAAAATGCACAAATGTGATTCGCCAATTGGCTTATGGAGTCCCAATTGACCATCTTGATGAGTACCTACGCATGGGTGAATCAACCGTCATAAAGTGTCTTTTCATGTTCTGCGTTTTTGTGGTTGAACTCTTTGATAATCAATACTTGAGATGACCGAATGCTAATGATGCTCAACATTTTCTTCAATTGCATGATGAGAGGCACGCCTTCCCTTGAATATTGGGCAGTCTTGATTGCATGCATTGGGAATGGAAAAATTATCCAGTTGCTTAGAAAGGTCAATTTACAAGAGGTCATGGATCAACGACAATCGTGCTTTAAGCGGTCGCATCTCAAGACTTGTGGATATGACTGTTGATGCAGTCTGACCCTGATTGTTGTTTTGGTATTGACACCGATTTAAGTTTGATTCAAGTTTGGTTGAATTCGGATTAAGTCCAGGTGGATCGGGAGATCGCACGCTGGCATGTGAAAAGTCCTAGCTTGGAGGGTTAGGTGGGAAAAAGTCCTAGCTTGGAGGGCTAGGTGATGAAAATCTCGGTGAGTGAAGCCGGGTCCTGGTGAGTGAAGCCAGGTGATGGAAATCCCGGTGAGTGAAGCCGGGTCCTGGTGAGTGAAGCCAGGTGATGAAAATCCCGGTGAGTGAAGCCGGGTCCTGGTGAGTGAAGCCAGGTGATGAAAATCCCGGTGAGTGAAGCCGGGTCCTGGTGAGTGAAGCCAGGTGGTGGAAATCCCGGTGAGTGAAGCGGGGTCCTGGTGAGTGAAGCCAGGTGATGGAAATTCGGGTGAGTGAAGCCGGGTCCTGGTGAGTGAAACCAGGTTAGATGAAATCCCGGTGAGTGAAGCCGGGTCCTGGTGAGTGAAGCCAGGTTAGATGAAATCCTGGTGAGTGAAGCCAAGTCCTAGCTTGGAGGGCTAGGTGTGGAAAAGTCCTAACTTTGAAGGTTGGGTGAAAAGTCATAGCTTAGAGGGCTAGGTGAAAAGTCCTAACTTGGAGGGTTAGGTGAAAAGTCCCAACTTGGAGGGTTAGGTGAAAAGTCCTAGCTTGGAGGGCTAGGTTGGATGAAATCCTGACTTGGAGGGTCAGGTCCTAGCTTGGAGGGCTAGGTTGGGTGAAACCCTAGCTTGTTGAGCTAGGCTGGAGCCCTTGGATCGGTCTGGTGACCGATCAAGGGAGTTGGCACAGTGCTCCTTCGTGGATCGGTCTGGTGACCGATCCAGCGATGACTGATCGGTCTGGTGACCGATCAGGGAGCACTCAGTGAGTTGAGTTCCCCTACTGATCAGGTTTTGAACGGTCTGGTGACCGATCAAAGACTTATGATTTGATTTTCGCGGTTACTGTTCACTCAGACCTGGACCGATCAGGATGGAGCCTGATTGGTCTGAGAGTGGCCTGATTGGTCTGGTGACCGATCAGGCTGGAGCCTGATTAGTCTGGGGACCGATCAGGAGTATGCAGAAGACTGCTGGATCGGTCTGGTGACCGATCAGGCTCCTCCCTGATCGGTTTGGCGACCGATCAGGAGCAGAACTTTAATTCAAATAAGCTGTCAGAAGCTCTGATCGTGTCTATTTTCACTGCCGATTCTCTGCTACTTGCTGATTTCTTTTTGATATGCATTGCTAGGCCTCTGTTGGAGTGTGCAGGTGATAGCAAGTGATTCAAACACTCAAGGAGGGTCAATGGGAGGCTTTCCTTGGAGCAGGTTTGTTTGTTTCTCCTTCTCAGGTTTCAACGGCAACTGGGGCAGCTGGCGACTGACGGAGACTCAGCTGGAGAGGAGGTCTTCAGTGGACTGAGTGCTCAGGGAGGTCAGGAGGTTCAGGCTGTGCTCAGAGGATGCTGATGGAGCTTGAGATGAAGCAGAAGCTTAAGACAAAGTGGATACAGAGGAGCGACGTGAGATAGACAGAAAAACGAGTGAAGTTTTTGTTGGGGGTTGTGCTTGTGCTCTCTGCGACTTTGTGTTTGAGCTTTGTTGTTACATCTTTGTGAGCTTGTCTTCTCGAGTGTCTCTGTGCTTAACTTGTATCTTCTTGAGATCACTTGTGGAGAGGTTTCTCCACCGAGAAGGAGGCTGCTACTATCCGGAGTTCACCGGGGCTTGATCTGCCGACGATCAAGGGATCGCCCACCTCACGGGCACGCCAAGGAGTAGGGGCAAGTTATCTCCGAACCTTGTATATCGAGGTGTTAGCGTCGGTTTGCTTTCCCTTTGTGTTTTGCTTGCTGTTCTTTATTTCTGCTTCTGTGTTTTTGTTTCCGCTGCTACTAATCTGATCACGCAGAAGTATCAAAGAGCAAGAAATTGTATCTGGCTATATTCACCCCCCTCTCTAGCCATCCAGGTTCCAACAATGACATGCATTTTTGGGTGTCGCATGTTCACATAATGATCTTAATGTATTGTACGAATCTCCCATATTCAATAACGTCTTATAAGGAAATGCTCTGGAGATTAATTTCACGATCAACAGAACTCATTATAAGAAGGGGTATTATCTAATTAATATATGGAATATAACCTGAATGAGCTATTTTCATGAAGGCTTTTCCTTGCTTGGATGATTCCAAGAGGAGGTTGTTTAAGGAAAGATAAGAGACTGCAAGAAAAGATGTTGAATGAGCATTTGGGGTATTCCAAGCTCAAGGTGTTCCAAGTTCGATGGGCAATTGTCAGAGGACCGTCTCATTATTGGTATAGAAAAAAGTTAAAAACATATTATGTTAACATACATTATTTTGACAATATGATTGTGGAAAATGAGGAGGATCACGTAATAAATTGGTACAACAATGAATGTGACGAACCCGCACAACTCGTACAAGACTCAAGCCGAAGATTTCATAATTATCTCCGGATAAATTCTGAACTACGTGACAATCATATGCATCATCAAGTTCATGCTGACTTAATTGAACATATTTGGTCACAGTACAATAACAACTCTTGAATTAGTATTTTATAATTTTGTTTTATATTTAATTTATATGTTACTTTTTAATTTTATCAAGTATGATTTTTTTTGATTTTCTACTCTTTTATTTCAAATTTATAATAATATTTTAATTTTAAATAAATGACATTTATAAGAAATTTTTTACATAATAAATATATTTAAAATTTTTTATTATTTATTTTAAATAATAATCATTTATATTTCATAAATAAAATTGAAATTATAGTTATTTAATGTAAAATAAAAATAAAGATATAAAAAATAAATATGTTAATATAATATGTATATAGTATGTGTACATTATAAATAATGAATATTAATATTAAAATGAATGTGAGAGAATGAAAGTGTTAATATAATACGTATGTGACATGTGAATTTCATACTTTTTGATGAGATGATGGATATTATAATGCCAAGGGATTAAAACCAATATGGATGTCTTTATATCCGATAGTCATTTGTTGCGTCACTTATTTTTGGATAATTCATGAGTATTTATTAATGTGACAAATTAATTAGGTATTTCTATTTAGATTGTAAAATTTAAAATTTAGAAGTTAGAGTTGAGATTTTACCCTAATATTATTTAGATCCTCTGTATCAAATAAAACCCCTATCCTGTCTGTCCCTCTCCTCGACGACGGTCGTTGAGTCATTCGATCGCCGATCGGACATTACCGGCGGCCTCCGACCGCCGCCCTGAACAAAACTATACCTTGGGGGTACGGTGAAACCGTCGGGATCGACGCAATTACGATCTCGCTGGACCGTCGAATCCGACGAGATTACAATTGCAACGATTCTGACCGGTTCACCGTTTTTCTAGGATATCATTTGATTCGGTATAACAATCAAAATCTAATGGTAGTGTCCGATCGACGATCGAACGATTCACCGCCGACCTTCGTTGGAGGAGCGGGATAGGTGAGACAAGAGTTTTTTTTGGGACCGAGGATCCGAAGGGTTATTTTCAATTCTCACGTACAAAAAGTATGATTTTTTTTTTAAAAAAATTAACTATATGTGTGCCCATGGATTATTATAGCTGGGTAGGATAAGAGATTTATATATTACATATATAATAATTTGACTTTCTATTATCTTTATACAATTATATCAATAAATTCGGCTTCCAATTATAGCAAAGTCACCGTTGGAGCAAAAATCAATCGGCCAAGATGAGTAATCTGAAATTCTATTTACAATTTAAATGTACAGGATCCCAGTTTGCATAATACTCAGCTTCTCCTTGATTTCCTTTCTTCCTGCGCACGCTTTCTCTCGCATATGATAGATACCTCATACCCTCCAGGAAGGATTCAAAGTCAGATCTCTCGGTAGGTTTCATCTTCCCTTCGGTTCCGACGCCGATCGCCGATCGCCGATCCGCTGAGTCTCATTCGATGCAAACCGCTTCGTCATCGTCTGCTCCCGCGCCGACGCCTTCCGGTCGCTCTTCTCGCTCCTGGGTTCCGGTTCCATCCGACCGACGAGGAGCTCGTCAGCTACTACCTCAGACGGAGGGTCTGCCGTCGGGCCCTACGCGTGGATGCCATCTCCGAAGTGGATCTTTACAAATGCGAGCCGTGGGAGCTCCCCGGTCTCTCCCGCCTCCGCAGCCGCGACCTCGAGTGGTACTTCTTCAGCCCGCTCGACCGCAAGTACTCCAGCCGTTCCCGAACCAACCGGGCCACCGCTCAGGGGTACTGGAAGACCACCGGGAAGGACCGCGCCGTCTCACGTGGCGCGCGCGTCGTCGGCATGAAGAAGACCCTCGTTTACCACTCCGGACGCGCCCCACGCGGCACCAGAACTAACTGGGTCATGCACGAGTACCGCCTCGAGGATGCCGAGCTCGCGCAGTCTGAGGTTTCGCAGGTACGTTTTTTGTAAGTCGTTTTTTTTGGGTGTTTTTCTGTTTGAGATTGATTGACACTTATTTCTTTTTGGATGGGTGATGGAGAAGGATTCGTATGTTGTGTGTCGGGTCTTCCAAAAAAGCGGTGCTGGTCCACAGAATGGGGCTCAATATGGTGCGCCGTTCGTTGAGGAGGATTGGGAAGAGGAGGAGGCTAATGGAGTGGTCCTGATGCCGGATGTTGGGAATGATGATGCCATTGATGTTCGTGATCAGAACTACTTGGAGTACAATGATCTTCTTCAGGTAAGCTCATTAATCAGCTGTATTCTTAAGCATGCTTGAAATAAAAAGGGAAAAATCATGTTTTCATAGTTCTTCAATTCACATTTTTAGGATGAAAGAAGCCAAAATTTTGCGTAATACTGGCATATGTTTAGGTGTACTACAAATTTTGTTCGAGATTGGTACATGATTAGGTGTGTCTATGATAGATGATACAATGAAAGGGAAAAAAAAACTAAATTGAGATGATATGAATATATTCAACTGCCATCAATGGTGAATCATTAGAGTTAAAGGTGTAAGAGATAGAGAAAATCAATAAAAATTCTAGCTAATAGAATTAAAAAAAAATCAATAATATGAATTGTGCAAGCAATATAGCTTTTTATAGAGTGAAATTTGATTGATGCAATCCGTGTGGTAGTCCTAAATAGTTGAGACTTGTATGTATTGTAGATAAAATTGTGATCTAGACATTAACATCTTACGATCCAAAGTTATCCATGTTTTAAGTAAGATTGGAATTGGCTACAATGTTACAAACCTATGGTCGGATTCTACGCTTGCTACGGGTTCCACGAAAGATCTTAGCCCCAACAACTTTGACTAGAATATATTTACAAGGACGGATCTAGGAATTAAAGTTGGGGTGGGCTTGAATTTACTTGTTTGTTGGACTTAGAACGAAAGATAGAAAGATTGGACAAAATAAAAGTTGAGGCTTCCTGATAGGTTGGAATTTACTATGGTGACTTGTTCTTCTCACTATTGGCATTTGACCGAAGATGAGAAACAAAATAAACCAAAAGATCAAAAGATAAATCAAACATAATAGTAGAAACTACAATTGGTTTGCTTGAACTAGCTAAGGGAAAAGAAAAATAAATAACAAAACAACTACATAGGATGAAAGGAGACTAGAACGGAAGTCTTAACCTCTTTTTCGATGGCCTCAATTAGCTCCCATGATAAAAAAAAAAGGTAAAACAAGGGCTGCTCTGGTTGGAGAGAAAGAATGATTAAGGTTATTATTGGTCGGCTGAAAAACAACAAAAAGAACGGAAGAGGAGGACTGCAGCTCTTGAGAAGAAAAAGAAATAAGAGCTAATGTTGAAGGAGAAGAAAAAACCGCTAAACTACAGTTGGGAAGAAAAAAATAGGGAGAAAGAAGGATAAGAAGGAGAAGTAGCATGGAAGCTTGCCCGTGAGGCGATGGGAGCGAGACTGCTTACTCGGAGGAGAATAAAAAGAAAAGAAAGGAGAGAATAGTTTTTTTAAAAAAATTCTAATTCATTTTAAATCGATTGAATTTTAACTCAATTAAATTTAATTCGGTCATAACTTATTCCAATTAAGTCTAAATCAACTTCAGTGGTAAACATGTTTTTTTATCTCCGCGCCTACCCAAAGGATTTTGTTTGACCTCGATTCAGCACTTCAATTTTCTGTCTGGTTCGTTTATTTATTTATTTTATAAAAAAATAATATTTAACAAAAACTTATATAGATAATAAAAAAGAAAGAAAGTTGAATTTGGAGTTCTCGTACAGTGTTGCATAGGCGTCGAGATTTGCCTTCGTGAACCAAGGCAGCAAGGGGGCGTTGAGATCTGCCTTTGTGAACCATGCCTCTGTCGAGTTCTCATACAATGCAACATAGGTGTCGAGAGTCCTAAAGGTCCAAGATTTCCTAGCCTTCCTCGTCTATGGGAATCTCACTCCTCGAGAAGAGGATGTAAATGGTGTGAACGACTCATTTGACGTCGAATCGGCCGAAGTCAGCCTCCGCTCGTCTTGGCTCCTGTGGAAGGCTAAGCAATAAGACAAAAGCGAGGTAACCGCCGTTGAGATAACTGGTGTAGCACTAGATCATTGATGGGGTTACTCGCCACCTGTTTATGTAGAAGCCTTCAAGCAAAGAAATGAAGGGTGCGACTCTCGCAAGAAACTGTACGCTTGAGGTAGCTACAATTGCCACTTGATATAGGTGGCACAGGGAATGATGCCTCGTGCCAAAGTCCTTCGCGAACTAGGGCTGGGCTATAGCCAAGGATAGCTCCAACGTGCATCCGTCATGGTTAGGCCCTCCATTAATAGATCAGGGATCTAGAATTTGAGACTCAGCCGTGGTGTGGGAATTTTTCTCTTTAATGAGTAGCAAACCTGAGAATGTTGGCTATCAAGATGGGCCTCCATGTGTGCTTCTCCAATTTACCCTGGCGGCCGGTGAAAAACTTCCGTAGGGCCAAGTCGGGCTGGTCGTCCCTTTTTATAAGTTAAAAAATAATAATTAATTATTTTTCATGTCATATCATTTTCATAGAGTCTATGCTTGTTTATCACATCTGAATTTGTGCTTTCTGTTCGTACATAGATTTTTTTTAATTATTGCCCTTATCATCCATTATATAATTGTCATTGAAGTTGCTACTTACTATATCAAGATGGAACACTTTAAGGGTGCGTTTGGTTGACGGTTATCCTTGATAACCTTGGTTATCCATCCAAGGTTATCAACAAAAATCTTGTTTAGTTTAGATAATCAGCGATTCCCAAGTAATGATCGATATCTGACACGTCAGCAAAAGGGGCATGCAACTCGGAATCGGAAAACCTTAGGAAAGTAAGGTTTTTTTTTTTGATTCTGTGGTTATGAAACTTATCTTTCCAAAATTATCCTCCAATATTTACCTTAGCAAAAGAGGCATTATTCGCGGGCGACCACCGGCAACGACGGCGGGCGACCACCGCTGACGGCGACCGACGACTGACGACCGACGACCAGCGATCGCTGACCAGCGCCCAGCGACCATTATTTTCGGCCGACAACCGGCAACGACAGCCGGCGACCACCGTTGACGGCCGACAATTGAGAGTACGAATATGTATATAATATCATCTTACTTTTTTATTTTAAATTTATAAACATAAAATATTATTATACTAATATTTAACTAAAGGGTAATACGGTAAAATATTATATTATATCATAGACTATTACCTCCAAACACATAAGATTTTATTTGATTATCTAAATTGAACCAAACAACTTCAGGTTATGTTTCATTCCCCATTACCTTGGTTATGTTATTACTTGGTAATCGCATAACTAAGATTATATCTGATAACTTGAACCAAACGCACCCTAAGAGCTATATTATATTTTCATATATTTACTGAATAAAAAATTCTATCTGTCTGTGCTTCATGATATTGGAACTTTAGTATGCAACATATTCATATTGTAAGTCAATACTTACGATACAACCCAGATTTATGAGCTTCCCCTTTGGTTGGATTTGCTTAGGTAGGGTCTTGATCCCATCAAATTTGCTTACATGAATTGATAGTGGAGGTGATGGCGATGTTTATGATGACCACCAGTACATGATCAGGAAATCTGCATGTTGAAAACTAACATTGAATAGTTTTGGTTTCGATCAAAACAAGAAGATTGGTCAACTAAAACATAATTTGCATTCAATGTTGAATTACATGACTATTCTTAGGATAACCAGGTTGCTTCTACCTGCTGATTAGAGGTTGTAAACTGATAGCTTCCTCTACCTAGTCAACATTCTTAAATTCGCTGGAAAATTGCTCAATGCATCCATCTGACAGTTATATGCCTCCCTTCTCTAGTAATTGTTACAACTTCCCAAGATAATTCAACATTCTTCAAGTTTACAGCAATGCCAAAGTTCCATAACACCATGCCATCATAGTCATGAAAACCTTGGTTGCCTCCAGTCTTGAATATGTTTTATTATAGAATTTTTAAATATTTTGGTGATTACTAATGTATTTATTGTGATTTTTCTATTCAGTTTATTTGCATATCAGAGAATATGACTAAATAATTCCCCTTTCCTACTTTGCATATTCTTGATTAAAGCATGCAAATTCTTTTCATGTATTGAAAATGCTGGGTTTATGAAAATGACAAATTGGCTTATGAAAATGTAATTGCAGTGCTGGGTTTATCAAAATAGCAAATCTTGCCTAAAGATCCAAAATCAGTGTTGAAATTTGTGTAATTAAGTTCGATATATCCATCCTTTATAGACTAAACTGAAATCCTTTCGTGTTATCCTCATTTGATGTATTCACGGAATTGTGCATATGCATACACTTGAGGTCGGATCCTCTTCGCTCTTTCAAATGACAACATAAACACTTATACTCTAGCTTACTCCATTCACAACAGAGTGAGTAGGATTGTGGTATATGTGCCCACAAGTCTATTTATGGTTGTAAGCTTTACCTTCGTTTTAGAGGGATGTGAATTTAAGATTGTCCTAATTGATCACGTGTCTTCATCTTTTTCATTTCAATTTTGCAGAATCAAACAGCCAGTTAAATTTGTAAGATTCATTTTGTTTTACAATGTTTAAGCAGTGTTGAGAGAGATAACTACCTAATATACAATTCAAAAAATGAATATGAAATTCCTGGTGTTTGCTGAATTTCAGACCTAGGAATTAATCCGATTATCCTGGTTGATAGCAAATGAATTTTACACACTTTCTGTTAATTATAAATGAGATATTCCTCTACCTTGGTCCATGGCACATAATAAGAATGGACTATTGGGTCATTGTGCAAATTCAATCACTCCATAGTGATATTTTTGTATTCATTAGGTCAACATATTTTTAGTAGATAGCTTAAATGCTTTGATCTTGATGGTAATGATAATTTAGTGTGTTTGTAGTTGCCTTTAATGCAAAAAAGGAAAAAGAAAAAAACTTGGAGTTGTAATGTCCAGAGTGTCAATCTTGATGCTGTAATGTACAGTGACAACTAACTTTGATCAATTGTGATTGTTATCACTCTCTGAAGCATTTCTTTTGGAAAGCTCAAGAATGTTATGCGCATAGTGTTTATGAATTTTTTGATTAAGTCTGTGCTGCTTATTCGTTATGCTAGGATATTTATTCTGCATCTGTCGAGTGATTAAATTTCTGAACATATCTATATTGGTCTAGTCAATGGCTTGGCACTCCCGCTGCTTGTTTACATAATTACTTTCCAGGGTATCTTTTCTATTTGTAGTTCAAAATTTTAGGATTTGTCCTTTTCTTTTTTGTATTTGCCATGTCTTTCTAAACTGTGATTATAAGTGATTACTTTTAGGGACAGGAAATGCTTATCCAACAAGATACTGCTGTTCTGCATACTAATGGGCAAGGAAGTGACAATGACCCAGAAAATCCTATAATTCTTCTGGATGAGATTCTCAAAGATCAAAGTTTCATGGTAGATGTGCTTGCCTACCTCGATCAATCCAATTTGCCAGGTGATCCAACAGACATAGATGATTCTAGAGAACAAATTCTCTTGAAAGATTTATCTCATAATGCTCCAAGCCAAAGTGATGAATATGTTGAGCTTAATGACTTAGAGAATGATATAAATAAAAACTGGAATTTCAATGAAGGCTATGCAAATTTTGCTCCCAATTTTGTTGCTGGAGATGGTGAGAATAGCAAGTTATATAAAGGGATCGAAGCTGAGTTTCTTGAGTTCCCTGACCAATGCTCTGACCACCATAAACTGTTACAAAATGTGCAAGTGGAAGATGACCTCAACTTCTTTGCTAAGGAATGTGATATTGGCCAACAAGACCAAGACTTAAATTTCTATGATGCTTTCTTTCCATCCAAGGCGGAATCATCAAGTTTTGAATTTACTGATGAAATAGATAAATTCTTTGATGCGATGGATCATGATTTACCATGTCATTGCATTGGAGTTTCAGAACATTCTGGATGCTGCTATCTCTCCGGCTCAAGCCAAGCTAATATTAAGGTTGGCAGGCATTGGTCTCTTCTAAGTGCATTTGTAGATAAAAGTTTGAGATAATTACAATAGGATTACAAACTGATATTATTACATGAAAATAGGTTGAAGGTGGCAAAAGTCTCACAAATAACGGAATTACAGAGTTGGCACACACAAATGTTGGAGCTGTTACATTATCGGCTTTACCTGAGTCTGATTATGGATTCAAGAACAAATATGAAGATATTCCAGCTGTACCAGGTATAATTTTTTTACCTCCACTCTAGGTAAAGATATAATTTTTAGAGAGAATGTGAAAAAGAAAAAAGAAATGGCTTTGGCTAGATTTCTGATAGTTGCTCTAGTTGATACTGAGCTTCAATATTTCGTGTGTACTTCAACTGCTACTAGTGTCATATCTACATGTGCTTCAACTCAAACCAATATGAATGTGGCATTGCATATCAGATTTGCTGCAAGATTTATCAATTACATCCTAGAATTTAAAGTATCTTCCATTTTTACCGTACAGATATGACAGTGAACAAGGATAGTAACATGACGATAAGCAGTCGACTAATCAACATGCTGGGATCAATAAGCGGCCCCCCGGCATTAGCAGCAGAATCTCATGCTAGTATCGGAAAATATGCTGGGCAGATTTCTGGAACCTACCAAGCTAATGAGTTCCATGTCTCACCTGCCTTGATCCATCTACAGGGCACCTTGCGGGAGAATGGAAATGCAGGTTTGCTCCTTTCTTACAGCCTTCCGGATAATAATGCAGGTGGTAAACTTTCAGGTTTCGGGCCATTCAGAAAAATACAAAACTTCGTTGTTTCGTTGCTGCTTCGAGGTAGCTGCTATCCTTTGTTCCTGTCTGCATTGATTCTCACCGTAAGCTATAAAGTGGGGATGTTTATTTATGACAAGAATTAGGTCTATTATATATCAAAAATATAGACATATTTTTGGATCTGTCAGGAAAATTGGAGAACCTAAAACCTCTATGGACCTATGTATTAAATGTAAATTTTGTGCGAAAACATATCTTTGTCTGGATTGTTCTCTTTTGTTCTCCCCCGATGTTTTTTTTTTTTGTAGATTATTTAAGTCAGATTAAGCAGTCAAGATATCTTTCTGCACTCTACTCATAATTGTTTGCATATCGTCAAAAGAATATTAGATTGGATTTAAGAATATTAGATTCAGATTGATGATTTATTTGTAGCTGAGTGTTTTTCGATTTATTATAATGATGAATGAAAAATTTTGATTGTATTTTGATAATCGATGAACCTCTTAAAATTATTGAGAAGAGTGGATACCAAGCTCTACCTTGGCCCTTGGGTGAGATACATCACAATGGCAGGAGAATATGAACTGAGGCTCATCTAATTAACAACACCCAACTGCTAGCTGTTTGGCACTTGTATTCAAGATTTCAAGCTTTTTTTTTTTTGTAAGGATTAAAGGCTTGTTCGAAATGTCACTGTTCATTTCAGAGAATGTATTGATAGCTTGATTACAATTATTCCCTATTTCCTTTACCTTCATGTCAGTAAATAAAATGTTCTTGAAGTCGATTATCTCTCCTACAACATAATCTCGCAAGGAAAGTGATATTAGATTCTTTCAATTGACAGCCTTCCTGCACCCTTAATTTACTTTCATGCATAATATATATAGGTTTCTGATGTAGGAAAAATTATTTGCATATTATTGGGGAAGAACTATTTACAATTGTTCGACAAATTCATGTCAAAAGAAAAGGAAACTAAAAAAAGCTAATCACAAGTGGAACTAGTAGCCGGCACCACAAAAACAACGCTGTGGCATAGCAAGGAGGCTAAATACATAAAACAGCCTCGACTTGTCAAGACTTGCAAACAACGGTCAAACTCAGAGAGCAGCTTTTCCTGTGCTAAGTGCTATCGATAACAGAGCATCTCCTCCCATATCATCTCTCTGATCATGTCTTCCCCGAGATCATCATCGAAACCAAGATCCATGGGGCCATCAGCAGCGGGGTCAATAAGAGGGTCATACAACGGAGCCATATAAGGGTGCTCTAATGCCTCCGTAGCATTTATTCTCTTTGCCGGATTAAAAACGAGTAACTTCTTCAGCAAGTCGACGGCCAGTGGATTCGCATCGGGGAAGATTCTGGCGAAGGGAACGCCTGGACTATCCGGGAGCGACTCGATGTAGTCGCGAATTGGCTGGTAACTGACGAAGTCGAAATCATCAGCATCATGGTTAACACCCAGAGTGTCGAGAATGAGCTCGAGCTGGTGGGCACTGTCTGTGCCAGGAAAGAGAGGTTTGCGCCCGAGTAACGCAGCGAAGATGCATCCAACCGACCACATATCAACGGCAGCGTCGTAGCTATCGGAGCAAACGAGCAACTCCGGCGCTCGATACCAACGCGTAACCACGTAGCCGTCCATTCCTTCACCACTCGGACTTTGAGTGCGAGCCAGTCCGAAATCGCCGATCTTAAGTTCACAATCACCGTTGACCAGAAGGTTCCCCGGCTTCAAGTCCCTGTGAATTACGTTTGCCGAGTGGAGATACTTCAGTCCTCGAAGCAGCTGTACAAACAAAGTTCTGTCAGTATATAACAAATATAATACTTCTGCGAGGATCGATCCAAATATGTTTCTTCCAAATTAATTAGAAGCTAAGCATCAAGAGTTTTCATTAGTTATTCTTACCTGAAAAAGGAGATATCGGCAGTGGTCATCGGAAAGTGACTGAGGTGATCTGATGATTTGCTCCAAATCAGTATCCATGAGCTCAAAGACAAGATAAACGTCTGTGAATGATCTCTTGGTGGAAGGCAGCATGATATCCTTCATCGCAATGACGTTGTCGTGCTCAATTTTGCTCAAAATCTTCATCTCCCGAAGAGTCCTCAGTGCGTCGATGCGATTTTCAAAGACATTCCTTATTTTCTTAATGGCGACGTTCTCACTCGTTTCTCGGTTGATGGACGAGCAGACGACGCCGTAAGCGCCTTTGCCGAGGAGCTTCATAGGCGCATACTTGGCATCGATCTCGAAAACTGTCTTTGAGATAGTGTAAGGTCTCTTTTCTTCTTTGTTCCCAAAATCAGCCGGAGGATCCGCTAGCATAGCCATGGCCTGTAATCCAACAAAATGTAAGCAGATTTGACGCACAAATTAAGGCAGAGATATACAAATCTAATTGTTTCATTAACTATTAACGCACACACAACAGTCTCCTGGCGAGGCGAGTAGTTGGCTTACTGGTTTCGGCGGCGGCGATCCGTCGGGATCGTCCGAGCGTGGGCAGGAAGCCAACAGCTAGAGAATCCAGCAACCAGTGGAACTGCGGCGGCAACGGCGGCAATGGAATCGAGGAAGGTGGGCAAAGATGGATACCCCACAGATTGTGGAGTCGGATGAGTTTAAATAGGATTTCCATTCTGTTTCGGAACGCCGCTTCCAGTGACAGCGACAATTTAGGAAATTATTTAGTAAATACTTCTTCCGACAATTTAGGGCATTATCCTGTAATCCAATCAAGTCAATCAGAAACGGCAAATAATCTATTTCCTAATTTGAAGCCTGTCGGATACGTTTCCTAAATCAGGTGTAGATTCAATTTGGTAGGACCTATTGAGGAAAAAAATTCAAATAAAATATTGCAATCTAAAATGTAAATTTCAAACTTTTAATTTCGGAGACTAATGCCAATAAAATTTTTATCTTTAATTAAAGTTATGCTACTCATTTAATGGATTTAATGTTTGCTCCATGAGTAAACTATTAATTTTTTCTTGTCTTATCCGATGATAGTTTTTATTCTTCTTAGTATAAGATAAATGCAATGTTTTACGAAAGGGCGAATTCAAAGTTAAATTCTGAAATTTCCAAAAAAGCATCCTAGTTTAATTTAAGTTTAAAAATAAATTTATCGCCTTTTATCTTAAATTAAATAAAACATGATTTTTTTATTTAAACGGAATTAAATATTAAAAATATAAAATAAATATTTAATCACAAAATTTCCGTACAGTTGTTAGTGATGATATTAAAGAATTCAATTTTTTTAAAGAAAAATTATTAAACTCATGATCTTCTAAATTTATATTTATATATATATTAATTTAGAATTTCAATAAAAAATAATTTTTTAAAATAGAAAAAGTTAATAAAATATTATAAAATTAAAAGAACGTTAATAAAAAAAATTTTAATCTTTTTTTAATAACTAATTACAATATAAAAATGAAATATTTTTTAAAAATAATTAATTAAAATAAAATTTTACTTTGGTACAGCTTTGATTAAAATATCACTACTTTGGTACTATTTTTGTTAATGCTCAAAATTTGTGTTTGACAAATTCGAAGCAATAAAATGTCATCCCGTTCATTTCGATTAGGATGCCCTCGACTCTCACTTGTATTTTTCAAAAAGTAGAAGTAAAATCAAATATAAATAAGAACTTATAATTCTACCAATACCTCTTGAAAAAAAAAACCTTTTTTTTTTGTAAAATCAGTTATTTCATTTATTTATTGCATTTACTTTATGATGTTTTTGATGAAATCAACATTAATATGGGAGGTGCCAAATTTAATATCGCCGATTCAAAAGTTTTTCTTTTAATTTTAAAAATAATAATTTTAATAACATTCAATGCTAAGGAATCTAAACAAATTTAATTGAAAAAAACAAACTCTAAACTTTTTTTATTTTTAATTTTTTTAACATGAACAATATAACTCAATTAAAAAGATAAATCCTAATATTTTTATTTTTTATTTTTTATTTTAATTTAAACACTAACTAAACTTGGAAAGCTTTCGATTTTTAATTTTTTTAATATAAACATTATAATTCAATTAACAAGATAAATCCTAAATAAAATAAAAATATATATTAATATTGAAATAAAAATCCTTTTTAAAAATTTAATATCAAAATCACCAATTTCATATCAATTCATATTTCATATTAAATTTGATACCCAAAATATATTTTACTTTCTTTTTAAATCATCAATCACTTATATATGTAATTTTTTAATAACATAATTAATTTTACTTCCATTCAATTTAATTCGATTTAATTAGCTTAATTAAGAAAAAACATTTTTTACTTTAATTTATGATTGAAAGTATAAATATTTTTGGAATTAGAGCACTTTTGAGAAAAATAAAATTATAATCCATCTTTTGAGAATTCTAGAAATAAACTATTTGTTGGCAGAGATTCAAATTTATATAATTACATAAAAAATAGCTTTACATTTTACAATGCTAATTTAAACTAAAAAAATTAATCATTTTTTATTATTTTAAATAAAAAATGTTAAAAATATATATGATAGGGAAGAATAACTCGTAATAAAAAATGATAATGACAATTTTGATTTAATTTGCCGAGTTAAACAACAATGAGAATCAATGCTAAATTTAACAATTGAATATTCAAAAAGTCAGGAGGAAACATGGAATTATGTTGATAGCATAAACTAAATAGCATTTTCCTATTTTTCTCCTAACTATATATCATCTGAAATGTTATGCTTCTTTAATCCAAACCCATCATGAGAGTCTAGGTTTCTTTGCTCGATCTTGTATATGATAAGAAAAACAAAATAATTAATCCAAAAAGTTCCTCCCAAAGAATGAAAAAACACTGACAGAATAAATCTGTTAAAATGAGCTCGACCGAAAAATTAAATATCTGTTATCAATTAAAAAATAAATTTTAAAAAATATATATAAAAAAATGTTATGAGCTCTTACCTTTAAAAAGATTTATATTGTTATTATTTTCTCTAAGCTTTTTAATGGAATTACAGAGTAGTCAATATTAAAAGTGCATGGTATTATTTCTCCTGCAATTTTTTAGTGTTAACAAAAGTGGTCAAAGCAAATATAAGGATTGATCGAATTAAGAGAGAATAAAAATGAAGATACACCTATTGGTGTAGAAATGGAAGTGTTCTAAAATTCAGACCGGACCAAATCGAGCCGACCGGATCGATTGAACCAAAAATCGATCAGATTTTTAATCCGAATTGACTCTGAAAATCAACTACTCAAGGATCGGATACGAACCGTTCTGAACCAGTCAGAACCGATGAATCGGACAAACCAACTTGATTTATTTTATTTTTTATTTTTTAATTTTTTTCTCCCTTTTATAATTTTACTTACTTGCTGAAAATGAAAATTAAAAAATAAGATTTCAAAAATCTAATTTGCTTTCATAAAGTCTCAAACGAACAAACTTGATGTTTGAAGAGAGTCATCGCCGATAGCCTATCACCGTGTCGCCTTGCCTCTACCAGCCTTGTCGAGCCACCCTACCTTCACTAGCCTCGCCTTGCTGCCGGTAGTCTCACCCCATCTCCAACCTTGTTACCAACCTTGTTACGTCGTCGTGATTTAAAAGTGTAATTCATGTACTTTACTAGTATCCCCTGTTTAAGTGTTTATGGATGAACAAATGCTATTGTAATATAATTTTAACTTCTAATAAAATTCTTCAATTCATATCTAAATTTCTTAAATTCAATGGTTATAAATTTGAATTTTTCTATGAAACTATTTTTTGTAAAAAATATCATACTGAATTGTTGACAAAAATATATCATATGCTCAACCTAATTAATCTAATCTTGAAAAAAATAATTAAATAAATTGTTAATTTTATATATTTATATAAATTCATACTTTATTATATACCGATTATATCCTGAGTAGACCCCGATTAAATCAATTGAACCATTGACCTTCTAAACCCTTGCTCCGACCAATTTGATGTCCAATCTATTCTCAAAACCTTGAGAAATAAAATATGCTCCATTTTAGTTTGTTAAAGAAGGCAAATACTATATTTATTTCAAAAAAAAAAAGACAAACTTTAAAATTTAAGAGAAACTTAATAGTAAGAAACATGAATATTATCTAGATCACGAATAAGGAAAGTCCTAAAAAAACCAATATTAAATAGAATTGTAATGCACTCTTACCATTACTAATTATTAGAATATCACACAAAAAATCACAAATTTATCATTATATTTATAAAATCCAATAATCATTAGGAAATAGAATCCTTGGACTTCACATATAAATGATGAAAAGACTTCTTGATAGTTTGAAAAAAAAAATATCCAAATGTTACGCGTACTTGGACGCTAAACATCTAGACCGTCCACTACGAATATTTCTCAATTTATCCTGACGAACGATAAAAAACTTCCATAGAGCACAAAATCGATCAGTCACCCGAGATTGAAAAAATCTCATTAATCATTTTTTTCTATTACTTTAACAAAAAACAGCCAAAATTTTTCTATTAATGGCTCCAAATTTTGGATGGAGGGACCTATTTCAATCAATTAGCTCTCACAAAACACATGCATTAAAAAAATCTTTAGATTGCCCCCAATTCCATACAAAAAATTGCAGACAAAGTTAGGATCATATATTATTCTTGTCTATTTCGAAAGTAGCTAATTATATCAATATAATCAATAATTATTCCATTATAAACAGATGGAGAATCCCAGTACTCTGTATACTTGTTGTTGGCCAAATCCGCTTCATATGTAATGAACCATTAAATGATAACCAGTATTGAAGAAACTGATCTTCTTGAAGCTGAATCATATGGATGGTCAGAGAGGACGTCTAGGTAAGCCACGCAAGGATACAGGCAAACATAGTTGAAATTTTGAATTTGAAAATTATATTGTTAAATGGAGTGAAAACCACTGACAAATTTTATCTGATTTCCATATTGTTCCCTTGTCATGAGCATCAACTCCTAAGGAGCAAATCCTAAAGAGTAATAGAGAAATTCACTTTGAGTTTTGATTTGTTATTCAGTGATTTGAAAGAAAGTAATGGTTCTTGTCTGCCTGAATGCACACTTCAAATTGGCAAACAAGAAGAATAAGTGTATGTGCCACAAAAATCAGTCTACATTTGTGCAGAATCAGCATTAAAGTTGAAGTATGAATCTTGCAGGAGATCACAAATTCTTGATTACAGGTTCAAATGTTCATAAATAAAGAACTACTTGAAAAACATGAATCAGGAATGAAAAATTAATCATTGATATTCTACTCTGCTATCGTTAAACCATCAATTAGCTGCCGTTTCAAGAAAATATTTTGCTGACTGTTATGAGAATTCTTGCTAAAATGCGTCAGGAAGGCTATAATATTCTCAAAAATTACAAAGCATTTGAACTACTAATATTGTCGAATAAAACGAAGCATCCAAAAAAAAATCAATGGAACAACGAAATCACGATGAATACCATGATTGCCACAGGAAAATTTCATATGGAACATTTGATGATCCATATGAAAAATAAAAATAGCAGATCCGAAACGTATATATTTTCATGTTCTAGCTTGTGGCTTTCAGATAAAAGCCACTGGCGATCCATAACCTAGTAAGTATCAGTTAAAGACCAAACAATAATTAAGCTAGAGATTGATCTGTGCAAAACGTGGCCGGACTGCCACTGCATGACGCAGTCCGAATGGAAGATTTTGCACAAAGGAGAAAAAAAGTAGGAGCATATATAAAACCACGCAGAGATATATAAACAGGCGGTGGCGGTGGCAGCGGCGGAGGTCGGCTCTGGCTACTGGCGGCCGCTGCGGAGGAGAGGACAAGGCTTACTAGATGGCCATTTGGTCGTATATATAGGGATGGATATTAGGGTTTTGACAGCCTTTAATTTTTTTTATTAAAAAATGACATCTTTAATCCATTTGTTGCCAGGACCATTGAACTAGTAAAAGCCCAGATAGGTAAAAAAGAAAGCCCAGGCCCAGACTTTTAATTGATCAGTTGCTCGAATGAAGTGGTAAAAAGTCGAAGTGCTCGTCCCAACGCAGTCCAGATCTTCTTGTCCGCAAAAATATGAATAAGGGGATGGATAATGTCTAATTATGATCGGATCCTGATCATGATTTGGCCGTTATTTATTGCGATCTCCTTTAGGATTCATCGTGCCCCCAAGTTATAGTTTGGGTTCGGGTGGGTGGCCGGAAGCCATCCGAAAGTCACGATGAAAAATTTAGGATTTAGGGTTTAGGATTTAAAGTTCAGGCCTCCATGTGGCCTCCGACCATCCGCCTGAACCTAAACTATAATCTGGGGGCACGATGAATTCTAGAGAGGATCGTAATAAATTACGGTCAAATCGTGATCACGATCCACCTGCAATTAGATGTGGTCCATCCCCTGGTCCGCATTTTTATGGACCAGAGGATCTGGCCTCCATCCCAAAGGTCTTCAATCCGTCTCAAATTAATACGGAAGAAATAAATATTGATAACTTAGATGATAGATGGAGGTGGCAATGATTTATCCGAAGTGCTAAGATTTAAGCCCTCTCAATCTTGCAATTTGACTCCACAATAAAGTGATAAACCATCATATAACTATCGAGCAATGATATGGAAAGTGAATATGGGAGAGTAAAAATAAAGTGAATGACGTGACACTTTATATGTACACGTCTGATTATCGCTTAGACACCATCGGTGGCCTTCGGCCGCCGCCCCGAATCAAACTATATCCTTGGGGGCACGATGAATCCGTCGGAGATCGCTGTATATAAAATATCACGTCATTCACTTTACCTTTCACTCTCCCATATTCACTCCTTCAATCATTTTTCATAATTATCGAGCCTGTGGGAACTATACTTGCCGGAATGAAGAGCGCAGAAGAAGAGGAGAAGAAGTGATAATGTTCCACTTAAATTAGTGCCTTGAATCATTGGACATTGTGAAGAAGGCATTCATCAATACTGAAACTGTCAGGATTGTTTTGCACCTTGCCAAAAACAGACAAAAACTAGGATTTTCTTAGATCCTACTCTACAAATCATTCATTCACGTCTCTATCTATATACACAGGATCAAGCTACAAAAAAACTCAACCATTTTGGCTGGAAAAAACAAAACAAAACCAAGGAAGATTTTTTTGGGCTCATAGCACTAGTCATGCCAGCACAGTAGCATGACAACACATCTCCTGATGATGTAGAGCCTTGCCTTCTGCTGTCTCAGCATCCTGCTGAGCCCTCCACCAGATCTTCTTCTCTCAGACACAACTCTTCCTTGGCTTCCCATCTTCGCGCTGTCGCCGGCCATGGTCGGAATATTTTGGCAGCTCTGAAACTGATAGATAAGCAGGGTGAAGAATCAAGGTTGCAGTCTCTGCTGCCATTGCTGCTGCATTTTATAGAGGAAGTGCTTAAGGACCACTGAAGCATGAGAAGTCCTCCTCTTCACGCTGCATGATGAGTTGCCAGGGGACAAAGATATGGGTTCTCGAGTAGTTTAATCTCTCTTTGACTCCGAATGAGTTGCATGCCCAAAAATGTGGGGTGAGACCAAGACATGAATCAGCAACTCCAGCTGGAGAACACTAGAACAGTATTAAACAAAGAGGCACTTGACCAAGAACCCTAGTTTGGCTTCTTTGCTGCTCAGATAAAGTGGATGGTGGAGCATGTGAGCACTGGAAGTGTCTTCACAAGAAGTCAGTAACCTTGTTCGGAGTGCTAACTTTTACACTGATTCCTCATTGTTTTCCCGAGATTGTCTGTGCCCCCATCAAAGTGTCAAACAGTCGCGTGGGACTTGATGATGGAATAATCACTTTATACTGAAAGTGTCCTGATCACTAGGTTAAAGCAAACTCCAATCAAGTTATTTTATCTGTATTGTATAACAAGTGGAGTGATGATTATTATATATGTTATTTAGTAAATGGATAGCTGACAGATCGAAGAGCCAAGATAACAAATGAAACTATTGTAATTGGTGATTGAAATTTCATATTTCATGCATAAGTGTACTATAATTGCTCAAAGCTAGAGAGGAGAGGGATTCTCATAGCAGCAAGAATAGCCTAGATATCCAAAGGATGCTTAATGTGATCAGTGCAACATGAAATATGATCACATTCGATCTGGCTGAGAATGTTGTTGTTCTTCTTGTCGCATAGAAATAGAATACGCATTCTCACTTTAATATTTGAATTTAGCTTGTGTGATATATAAATTGGAGCAAAAATTGTGTTGCATATGTGGCCAAGACAATGAGATTAGATGATGGCCTAGAGGTGGAGCTATAGTGCATATGTATAGTGAGAATTTAAAAACTTGAAGGAATACGTACATTTTTTAAAATCGATGTAGGTATTCTGTTTTTTTTTAACTAACTATTTCTGAAGATAATTGATTTAGGCCCATGGAATTTTTCATCCGTCATTAGAATAAATCAAAAAGAATTCATGAAATTTATAGAATTATCATTCTATCAGAAGAAAATCCCTACAATACGTCGCAGCTAAAATTCAAATCTTAAATATCTGATTAATTATTTTAAACATCTAATTGTTACGTAATTAATATCTTGTATGGGGTAAATTTAGTGTATTTCTTGTTGGTGCAATCTTGGTTAGGTCAGGGTTGACCTAGTTTGACAAAGCTTATGTGAGCTTGAGTCTAGCAAGCTCGGGTGAGCTTGAGGCGTATGTTTCGATGTTTGACATTGATGTTTGAATGGGACTAGGCACACCTAGTGGGACTAGGTGAAGTCCAGGTAGATCGGGGAGGTCGTACGCTGGCATGGGAAAAGACCTAGTGGGACTAGGTACACCTAGTGGGACTAGGTGAAGTCCAGGTAGATCGGGGAGATCGTACGCTGACATGGGAAAAGACCTAGTGGGGCTAGGTGAAGTCCAGATGGATCGGGTACCGAGAGACTAGACCTAACTCGAGGGTTAGGCGAATCTGGTTGGGAACCAGGCTAAGTCCAAGCTGGGAGCTAGGCAGAAGAAATCCAAGTTGGTCAAAGGGGTTGACCGGACACTTGGTAGGGAACCCTAGACTTGTGAGCACAAGTTAGGTTGGACTCAATCGATTGGGTAATCGATTGGGTGAATCAATCAGTGGATCGGTTAGGGTAGTTTGTGGCTAGTCCATAAGGTGGCTGAATCGATTGGGTAATCGATTCAGGCTTCTCTTAATCGATTGGTCAATCGATTAAGGTGTCTCTTGATCGATTGGGGTAATCGATCACAGGGGTTTGCGCGAGAAGACAGTGAGGCTCTGAATCGATTGGGTAATCGATTCAGGCCACCCGTAATCGATTGGCTAATCGATTACGGTTCGAAAACTAGCTGTTGAACGGCTAAATCCTACGTGGTAATCGATTGGGTAATCGATTCAGAAACCCTAGGCGTCGGGTATAAGGTCTTTCGCGCAGGTTTTTGGCCGCAGTTCTTCTCCGACTCTTCTTCCTTCTTCCACGCCATTTCAAGAGAAGCTTTGGGGCTTAGTGTTGCTGCACTTCCAACGTTCTAGAGGCGATCACAAGCTTGAAGATAGCAAGGAAAGCAAAGTGTGAGCTTATTCATTGTAAATCTTGTAAGATTTCATTTGTGTTTGCTTTGTTCTTGTTGTATCTTTGTAACAAGCTTGTAAGAGGTTTCTCCACCTCAAGAAGGAGACTTTCATTGTGCATGAGAGTGTGATGAGAGTGGATCCTTGGATTAGTCACCCGACCGGGGTGGATACCAAGTAAATCCTTGTGTTAGCGATTGTTTGAAGTCTTCCGCCGCGACAAATCTTCTACAAGCGAATCGAAGCTAATCACCCCCCTCTAGCTCGTCTACCGGTCCCAACAAGTGGTATCAGAGCGAGGTTGCTCTTCTTTGGACTCATCGCCAAGAGGGCAAGAGCTAGAGGAAGAAGAAGAAGTTGGAAGAAACCCTAATTTCAAGAAGTCATCATCAAAAGAATTCAACTTCAAAAATGGAGTTTGGCTATGACACTAGGGCACCTCCACCATTCGATAAGGCGAATTTCAATCTTTGAAAGTCAAAGATTGAAAATTTCTTCATGATGGAGATAGAGCAATGGTTTGCTCTAATGGAGGGTTTTGAAGCTCCAACAAGCACTAAAGGGAGGCTCCTCAAGAAAAGCAAATGGAATGAGGAGCAAATCAAGAGATGCGAGGCCAACTACAAAGTGACCAAGTTATTGGTCAATCTCTTGCCAAGCACCATCTTGGACAAGATTGGAGAATTTCAAGACGCCAAAGAGCTTTGGAGCAAATTGGCAAAGCTTCATGAAGATCCCTCCACTGTACCAAGTCAAGACAAATCCGAAGAGGAAGATTCATTAAATGAAGAGGACTCGGAAGTTGAGAGATGCTCAACATCCGGGGAGGAAATGCAAGAAGTATTGGCCGAGGAGGAAAAAGAAGAAGTCTCCACCTCTAGGATTGAGGGGGAGCAAAGATCATTGACTCCGGAAAAAAGAAAAGTATCTACTTTCGGATCAAGTGAAGAGTCATGCAACACCCCTACAAGCAAAGGTATAAGAATTTCAATTTGTAGAAATAAAGATCACATCATTTGCTTTGAGTGTAGAGAAAAAGGGCACTACAAGAGTAAGTGTCCCAATTTGGTCAAGAAGAAGGTGCTAGTGGCACCCAAGACCAAGGAGAAGCCAAAGGAGGTCGGCCCCGTGGCAAAGAAGGATAAGAAGCACATTGTGTGCTTCTCATGCAAGGAAAAGGGTCATTATCGGAATCAATGTCCAAAGGGGAAGGATCCAACCAAGGCTAAAAGGAGGAGCTCAAATCAAGGGGGAGCCTCAAAGAACAAGACTAAGGTACCATTAGGAAATGGTACTTGTTTAAATCATGATAATATGCATGCTAGGAAAAATTATTATCATTTTAATGCTATTTATCATGAAAATAGGAGGCATGAGAAACCTAAGGAAAACTATAGAGCTTTCCATGCTAGGACTATCACATCTAAGGATAGGGATGGTATTATATCATTTAATGGGAGACCTATCCAAAACAAGGCCAAAAAGAAAAATCACCAAGGCTATATTAGAAAACCAAGCCTTGATGAGGTAATGGTAGAAAATCAAGTTTTGAGATCAAAACTTGATAAATTGGAAAAATCCCTTAAGAAAATAGAAAATCTATTTAAGGGATCAAAAATTCAAAAACCTAGACTTAGGAAATCAAGAACCCTCTAGGAGTAAGAAAGGTTTGGGATACAAACCTAAAACCAAGGATGATGGTCCATCCTATCATAGAGTTCCATATAGGTATGAAACTCAATCTAGTCAAGAAGTCAAGTCAAGGCCACAAGGGAAGCTATCCCTAGGGTTGACCAAGACAAGACCAACATGACTAAGGCTTCGGAGAAGCCTAGAAAAGTCATTAGGAAGGTATCAAAGGAAGTTATCCCTAGTGAATACCTAGAACACCCAAGGAGCACCAATAGGTTTTGGGTTCCTAAGAGTGTGTTCGTCACACCCTAGATAGGTCTAGGGAGTGTCAACTCAAATTGGAAGGGTAGTTAACCCAACCTTGATGTAGTTGACACTTTGGGACATTTTCGAGGAATTATTACCCTTGAAAATGAAGGAATCAATTACTTACTCTAGGAAGAGTAAAATTTGTGCCAAACTATATTTTTGGAAGATTGAACTCAATAAAAGTTGGCACAACTAGGTTAGAATCCAAAGATAGGCCAAGTTGGGGGGTTTTGGCATTATCTTGGAAATTAGGGGCAAAGTTAGGATTATCAATGGCTTAGCGATGAGTTATTGATACTTAGATAGGAAATCTAAGTATTTTCTTTTATGCTACTATGTCATGCTTTGTATGCCTTTTCACATGCCATGACATCATAATCTATCATTCATATTTATTATGAAAATATTACATGTCATGTCATACATGCATCATCTAGCTATAATTTCTTTTGAAAATCCTAATATGATGCATGTCATAGTCATTAATCATGCATAAATCAATTTTTATTGAAATTAAGGACATTGGCATTAATTGACATCCTAGGTGGATGATCAAAGTTTATAATGCCTAGATAGAAATGCATGCACTCTTAGCTTAGGGAGAACATGACTTTCACATCTCACTAAGACCATAAGTTGACTTGTGTGTGTTTTTGAGACACATTAGAAACAAGTGAGATGTTAGGGTGATGAACAAAACTCAAGGTGTTGATAAAGTGCATCAAATTGAGTTTTAGATTCATCAAAACATAAAGTTCAATGAACTCCAATCATTGGGAAAGCTAATGTACAAGTCATGTGCATTTAGCCCAAGGAACATGGTTGGATATTGTTTTTGAAAAACATTTTAAAACTATCTTGGAAAACCTTGGTGAAGTCTATCTCTTGATAGCACTCATCATTGATGAAATGGATACAAAACAATGAAAACATTGAAGTATTTCAATGGTTTCAAATTTTGTGTCAATCTTTGAAAAAGGAGGTTATTTTCATAGAAAATTATTTTTCCTTGATAGTATATGGTATAAATAATGTCTACACAGAATTTTAGAATTTTTTGAATTTTGTAGAATTATTTAGGGGTTTCTGAATTTCGGATCTGAAATTGTTTTCAGATTTCAGAAACTCCCAATCGATCAGGTGATCGATTGGGACCATAGCCAATCGATTCGATTGGTCGATTCTTCTGCAAGAACAGGAGCTCGCGTAATCGATCAGTTGATCGATTAAGGCTAGAGTAATCGATTGGCTCCCAACACCAATCGATTGGTAAGTCTGAAACTGTATAGTTTCATTCAGCTAACCCATTTTTGAGTAACCTAACAATCCCTAGCTCTTTGAAATACTTTTATAAGTATATCTGGGTAAATTTCATTGTGAAATCAAAAAGAGAATTGGTTTGGTGAACATTTAAGGGTTAAGGAGAGATTTTGATTCAAGTTTTGAATCTCTTAAATCTCATCACCTCAAGTTGAGTTTTCCTAAAGGTTTAGGAACTCAAAAATCGTTGTCGGTGCAATGATAGAGGTTTAGAGCATGTTTTGAGGGGGAGGTCTTCCTTAACAACATGTGGTTGAATTTTTATTTTTGGAATAAGTGAATGAATGGAGATTGGGAATCTTCATGAGTGCTCAAGGTTGAGCATAGGTTCAATGAAAAGTATGGGATTTTCATTAGGTATACCTTTGACCATATAGACTCTCACGGAGAGTGTTTGGTGTGTGTCAAAGGGGGAGAAAATTGAAAGGCTAATAGGGATTAGTCTTTCTCAAACATATTGTCAAACATCAAAAAGGGGGAGATTGTTGGTGCAATCTTGGTTAGGTCAGGGTTGACCTTGTTTGACAAAGCTCAGGTGAGCTTGAGTCTAGCAAGCTCAGGTGAGCTTGAGGCGTATGTTTCGATGTTTGACATTGATGTTTGAATGGGACTAGGCACACCTAGTGGGACTAGGTGAAGTCCAGGTAGATCGAGGAGATCGTACGCTGGCATGGGAAAAGACCTAGTGGGACTAGGCACACCTAGTGGGACTAGGTGAAGTCCGGGGAGATCGTACGCTGGCATGGGAAAAGACCTAGTGGGACTAGGTGAAGTCCAGGTAGATCGGGGAGATCGTACGCTGGCATGGGAAAAGACCTAGTGGGACTAGGTGAAGTCCAGGTAGATCGGGGAGATCGTACGCTGGCATGAGAAAATACCTAGTGGGACTAGGTGAAGTCCAGATGGATCGGGTACCGAGAGACTAGACCTAACTCGAGGGTTAGGCGAATCTGGTTGGGAACCAGGCTAAGTCCAAGCTGGGAGCTAGGCGGAAGAAATCCAAGTTGGTCAAAGGGGTTGACCGGACACTTGGTAGGGAACCCTAGACTTGTGAGCACAAGTTAGGTTGGACTCAATCGATTGGGTAATCAATTGGGTGAATCGATCAGTGGATCGATTAGGGTAGTTTGTGGCTAGTCCAGAAGGTAGCTGAATCGATTGGGTAATCGATTCAGGCTTCCCTTAATCGATTGGTCAATCGATTAAGGTGTCTCTTGATCGATTGGGGTAATCGATCACAGGGGTTTGCGCGAGAAGACAGTGAGGCTCTGAATCGATTGGGTAATCGATTCAGGCCACCCGTAATCGATTGGCTAATCGATTACGGTTCGAAAACTAGCCGTTGAACGGCTAAATCCTACGTGGTAATCGATTGGGTAATCGATTCAGAAACCCTAGGCGTCGGGTATAAGGTCTTTCGCGCAGGTTTTTGGCCGTAGTTCTTCTCCGACTCTTCTTCCTTCTTCCACGCCATTTCAAGAGAAGCTTTGGGGCTTAGTGTTGCTGCACTTCCAAAGTTCTAGAGGCGATCACAAGCTTGAAGATAGCAAGGAAAGCAAAGTGTGAGCTTATTCATTGTAAATTTTGTAAGATTTCATTTGTGTTTGTTTTGTTCTTGTTGTATCTTTGTAACAAGCTTGTAAGAGGTTTCTCCACCTCAAGAAGGAGACTTTCATAGTGCATGAGAGTGTGAGGAGAGTGGATCCTTGGATTAGTCACCCGACCGGGGTGAATACCAAGTAAATCCTTGTGTTAGCGATTGTTTGAAGTCTTCCGCCGCGACAAATCTTCTACAAGCGAATCGAAGCTAATCACCCCCCTCTAGCTCGTCTACCGGTCCCAACATTTCTGAGTCAGTGTTCAAGTTTAAAGTTGCTAATTTGGTAAGAACAAAAATGAAGCGTTTGAGCAGGGGAGTAGGAAGAAGGAACATGTTTACACTCCGTTTGGAAAATTTTTAAGTGATGGAATTGAGTTGAATTTTATTAAGAATTGAATTGAATTCTTATGTTTGGAATGAGCCGGTAAACAAAGAAATTGAATTCAATTTCTTTATTTGGAATGAGTCTAAAATTAAATGAATTTGATTGTTTTTACTATTTTACCTTTCATTGATAGGTTAAGAATCAAATATTATATTTATGTGAGGTTATTTTAGGATTTTCATTTGTTGAAATTCAATTCCCACACCCAATCATAACTATTTGAGTTTGATTTCAATTTATTAGTTTTGTTGGATTTCAATTCCCATGAGAATTCAATTCTTTGCTTTCAAATCATGAAATTCAATTCAATTACTTGATGGAATTGAATTCCATGAATTTCTAAACATGATGTTAAGGAAATTAGAAAATAATTATATTTAGTTAAGAAGCTTTTGGATAACAATCACACCTCCGGGGCTATAGTGCAATGGTAGGACGACTAATCGCTTTCTCAGACATCCGCGGTTCGATCCCCAACTATAGTATATTTGCAGGAATTTTTCTTCCAAATGGGGTGCGAACCCTGGGACGCTGGGCTTCTAGACTGCCCACTGCGAGTGCTTCCCGATTTACCCTGACGGCCGATGAAAAATTTCTGTGAGACCGGGCGGGCGCCCGAGATTGATTGAAAAATCCTCGTTAATCTTTTTTTTTTTTTTTTTTTTTTTTTGGATAACAATCACCGCAGCTTCCCACATTCTCTCTCTCCCTTTATTGACGGGGCTGATGGAGTGTAAATTTGGGAGGTTAGTGGAGCGTAAATTCTTATCTTCTGGGTAAAAAATCTCTCCCCCTCAATTTCTAACCGTAATTTGCCACTCTGGGTCGGGCTGAGGCCTCAGGGCGTTTCTTTTTTTTTTTTTTTCCCACTCCATCGACGCAGATGAATGTGACACTGTTCCACATCCCGCAATGTCGCCGTATCTTCGTCCGACACGGTGATCCCCGGTCGGGCACCCTTCTACTTCTCAAGCCTTCGAAGCACTTTCTCCAATCAAGGTTTCTCATCGCCCGTGCCGCCTTTCCGGGAAGCTCTAGTTCGGGTTCCAACGGAGATCTCCTGCTGTCAGCCTCCCCTGCTGCGGCCTCCTCCATTGTTTATTTCCTTACGCTCTGCCATCGACTTAAGGCCGTTATTGTTGATTTGTCCGTGTGATATCTGTTGATTTATCTCTTGATTCTTGGATCGCAATTTAATGATCTTTTGCGTCGTTATTGCCTTCACGAATTGCATTCGACTTTGAGATTATTCAGAATGCCTTATGGTTTTGATCCTCGAGATAAGGTTTTAAAACGCTTTTTTTTGTCGTTTTTGGTAGTTTTCAAAGTTAAGGGTCGGATAACGGAAGTTCTCAACGGAAACAAAAATGAATCGGAGGTATATCCTTCCTATTGGAGAACTTGAGCTAAAAAGGTTCGAACTTTGTGACATTGAATTACACTTTGTCAGAAAGGAATCGGCTTTTTTTTTTAAGGTTAAGTTTTGGGTATTTTTGCAGCCCTATTGAAACAAACTCAAATTTCAGTTGAATGGTTGCCAACGGCAACTTTGCTTTATTTTCTACCCCATTTTCCCATCTTGTGGGTGTATTCTGCTTCTCTTCTCCTCAACATGGTGCTGTATCAGAATTCTGTGTTTGAAAAATCTTCTAAACAAGGATGTAGATAACCCAAATAATTAGGATATAGGGCTTATGGTTGTACTACTTTCATGGACTTCTACCATAGTTGTAGATTTGCAATTTGCTTGTTAATTATAGTGGATGAGAGTGAAAATGCGTCACTGAAATCTCAGGCTTGTTCTAGAAGTTAATTAGCAACAATGTATGTTATCCTTGCTAATCGAATGTATTTATAAAGGTCAACAAATTATCCAGTCAGTAACCTAAATAGTGTAACACATCCGCAAATGAAATCTTCGTCAGGCATTTATGGTTGGGATTCAATGTTGTTGAGGGTTTTGATACTTTGCCTTTCCATCTGGTCTTGAGTTCAACATTGGAAGTGTCATAATCAGTTCTGTGGTTTTTAATTATAGAGTTCATTCTTTCGTAAGTGCTTAAGTGCATAAGATTTAACAGTTTTTTCCTAATTCATTTTGATAATTAATTTCACTTTGCCGCTTTTTACTAACTTCCTGATTGCAATGAATGTCTCAGTTGATTTGCCTATTTTACTCCATTTTTTACAGACTACAAAAAGAAAAGGATGGATCAACCATGGTATTAATCATCCAGAGTCCATTGTTGATCACATGTATGACATGGCATTAATGTCATTAATCTCTAGTGACATACTTGGTGTTGATCGGGAGAGGGAACTGCTGCTTGATGATATGCCTAATTTCTTATTTTAGAAAAAGCTAATATGTTACGATTCTTTGCTTTCCTTGGTAATAAAAGATAAATCACCATTAAAACTTGTGTGTGTTTGGTAGTTTTTTTCTCAATGTCTTCCATAATGTTTCTTTTCTCCTTCTTTATGGTGATGACATTATGGAAATACTAAACTGAAAAAACCTTGTTGATTACTATTAATGTAGTGATATGTTACTGATTTTTTTAGTCTTTTGCTCTTTGTGATCAAAAGATAGAGTAACTTGCTAAATAGTAATAGATATCTGCAGTGGTTTACTATGTATCCTATTGTCTAGAAGATAAACAAACTTACTTTAGGGCCATGGTCTCTAGCATAGCCCCTTACTAGAGTCTGAATGTCCTTGCTAACAGCAAGAAATTCAAGGTTCTAGATCCCACCCTTCACTTACCCCCCTTGTTTAAACTAGGGAACAAAGAAAATTGAGTTAAGAGAGCAAGGGGAAACAGATTTCAAGAAGTTGTTAATTGGAGAGCAAGTAGGGAGGAAAGAAAATTGGGGAGATTCTAACAGTCCCCTCTCCTAATTTTACTCATCTAACATTTCATCCAGTCAGCATGCCATTTGTTCTTTTCTTGGAAAGATGCTGCTGGAATCATTTTAAAATTAGGTGTTAGTTGACAAGATCTTAGGAGAGTAGAGCAGTTAGTTTAAAGAATAACTTGTGACACATATGATGAATCTTGGCAACCTTTTAATGTTGAGAGATTAAGAGTTCTAAAAAACTGATTGCTAAATCATTAGTTATTTATTATCTCTCTGACTCTATTTCTACCTGTACTTATTCTCTGAAGATCTCTTTTTGTTGTCATTCTCTATTTATCTCTATCTTAATTTGTTTTATTTTTAAATAGGCGCATTAAGATTGCAATAATTCATGATATTGCGGAAGGTAACTGGCATTATCTCTCTTTTTATAAGAAAATATTTTTATTTTGAGTTTGCTTAACTCTCTAGATATGTTGTAGTATTAAAATATCTCCCTAATGCTTTATCTATTTGACTTTGACCCAATTGTTTGTTTATTGCTTATTATCTATTGTCTTTTATTCAGTTTTCCTTTTTGCAGCTATTGTTGGTGATATCACCCCTTCAGATGGTGTTCCTAAGGCAGAAAAGAGTAGACGTGAGCAAGAAGCTTTGAATGAAATGTGCAAAATCCTTGGTCGGGGATTAATGGTTAAATCTAATTTAAAACACCATATTTTTCTTATGTTGAATCACATTCTTTGATTAAGTCTTTTGATGTCCGTTTCAGCTGATGAAATTCAGGAACTTTGGCAGGAGTATGAGAATAATTCTTCTACTGAAGCTAATCTTGTGAAGGATTTTGACAAGGTATGTTTACCCCATGTCTTAAGTTTTTGGATCTTACTTTACATTACATTGTGAAGTACAATATTACTCCTAAACGATGTTTCCATTTCATTTGGTACTGCAAGTTTTTTTGCTTTCAGTGTTGTCCTTCAACATCATACTTGCATAGTTTTAGTCATTTCATTTATTTGATGGCAATACTATGAGGGTCAAAATTCTATATGTTGTGATACTCAGATTCAACATCTTACCCATACCGACACGATATCACATAGGTGTGGATACGGAAAACAAGTTCAGAGCAGCCAAACTTGCATGTGAGATAAAAGATGAAGAAGAAAAGGGAAGGGAACAACTTGTGTTTGAGATGTTGGTTAGGGTTTAAGTGGCGCTGCTTTGGTGCATGTGTCACAACGAGGTGGATGTGTCTCACATCACATAAGAAGAAAGAAGGGAGCGCAACTGAGAGGTGGGTTAGCATTATGAGGTATAGGGTAAAGGTATACAGTAAATAAGTTATATAACTTATAGGTTCTAGGGCTTGTATAACGGTTGAAGATCTTATAACTATAAATTATGAGGAATGGGTTAAAATTGTAACCCCTAGAACTTATGTAGCCAATATATAACTTATAAATGATACCGTTTCAACTACCACCAGTTATATCATTAGGTATAATATCGTGTTCCCATGCCAGTATCCTAAATTTACGTTGTTTTCCGATGACCCTGGTGTGACCTGGTTCTGAAAAAATACTCATATCTGGAATGAGTAAATACCTTTTCCAGAGTTCAAGCAACACAATTGCAGTTGTGCATATCTTGCTGTTTGTTGGTGCAATCGACCCAAGTTTGATTGGATAGATCATGGGCTTTGATGTGTGTGTCAATATGATTGAGTTAGGTTTTCATGTTGATTTGATATGTGTGTTTGAGTCGTGCAGGACTTGGTAAATCACACATGAGGAATATCGGAGTAAAGCATCCGAGGGATGAGAGCCGAGGAAGAGGACTTCAAAGGGTGAGCCGAGGAAGTAGACTTCAAAGGCATATGCGAAGGATGGTATGGAGGTGTGCCGCGGGCTTGTGTGTGCATCCAAGGGACGAGAGCCGAAGGAAGAAAACTTCAAGTGGCAAGGCAAGGAAATGGACTTCAAGGCATACGTGAAGGATGGACTCCAGAGAGGCTGAGAGTGAGTATGTAAGTGGGCAGTCGATTGACAAAGAAAGCAGTCGACTGGAAGCATTGAGAGGAAACTCACAGAAAGATCAGTCGACTGGTCCAGGCACCAGTCGACTGGTGCCTGTCGACTAGTCTGCTAAAAAATAGAGTCGTTAGGCTAGCCATTGGCTAGATATCAATTGACTGGCCCTGGGGGCAGTCGACTGGTGTCGGGGTTGAGCTGTTTGGTTAATAACTCTTTCCACTATTTAAAGAGGAGCTTGAGACTTGAGATAGGTTAGCAATTCAGTGTGATATCCTTACTCAAGTGCTCAAGTTCCAAGTGTTGATCTTCCTCTTAAACCCTAGCTCAATCTTGTAAGGAGGAAGAAGGTTTGTGAGAGGTTGTTCTCCACCGAGAAGGAGAAAGTTTTAGCCGGAGATTGCCGGGGCGTGATCCACCGAAGGATCAAGGGTTCGTCTACCTCAAGGACACGCCGTGGAGTAGGAGCAAGCAATCTCCGAACCACGTAACCGGTAAAGTATTAACATTGTTTTAATTGATAGATTAAATTAAAATTTGCTAGCCAACCAAATAAGAAGGAAACTCTACGTAAAACGCTCTGGCATGTTAGCTTTTAGATCTACCCCTTGCAGTATCAAAGTTTGGTGGCAATCAAATTCTTTTAATTCAGCAGATAAGAATTGTAATACTACATTTCTAGGTTGAGTGGAATTACAGTTGAAATACATAAGCTATTGGCAGCTGAACTGTATTCTTGGCAATCTAGCATTCTTGCAGAACACGGGAAGATCTTGGACGAGTTCTTTATTTCAACTGCAGGTAATAGGGAAATAGTCTGTATTTATTACTAGAATCCTGCTTCGTATAATCAACTTAATATTCGAGTTTTTTGCGATTTGGCAGGAAAATTTCAGTCTGATGTTGGGATGAGTTGGGCTGCTGAAGTGGCATGGAGAAGAAACTAGAGACTACCTAATACGCCTAGTAAGGGAAGCAACTTTGATGTAACTTCCCTGGGCTTTCACTAGAATCAGTAAGCTTATATAACCAGCTGTCTATTGGTTTAGTTCTGCATGGGGTTTGAGTGGGTTCCCAAATCATTTGGTGTTCCATTCAAGTGGCAAAAGGCGAAACGCTCGTCCCCAGCGCCCTCACTAGTCCGTCTCAGGACCAACACGGAAGAGATAAATAACGGTGACCGAGAAAGCAAGAGATGTGGGGGGGGGGGGGGGGTAGGGGTGAGGGGGAGAGACTTTATTTGGAGTTCCATTCAAGACTTTAAAAATGGGATAGTTACCAGTATTTAAATAATTTTCTCCTATAAGTTGTTTCTGAAACAGAAATTTTCCATATTTCCAGACAATTTATACACTTTTCCTGGTACCTTCGGAATTTTCAGTTCTATGCTGATCCACCAGGCATGCATCGCGTGTTCCTCATGTAACAGCACGAGTGCGTGCATGGGTTTGAGGCCTTTTTGCACGAGTTAAACAAGTGTATGTGGAAACTTCAATGAAGAATCTGGTTTGGATCGGATTGTGTTTTTTTAATTGATTCAGTTTAATTGATTTAATTGACTGAAGTGATCGATTTTTTGTCCGATTAAACTCCATTAGTTAATCCTTCCGCAGGTTGAACGTGGACTGAAGGCTTATTAAATGTGAAGGCCAAGAGGATGACGTTTGCCAATGATTTTCAAAACAAATCGAGGATAATTGGAAGTGTTCTCTTGGTCATTTCGTTAGCTGAACAAAGTTGAATGATAAGTTGCTTTCAAGCGATTATCAGAAGTAACATTTTTATTTTGGCTGAAATATGATATATTTATGCCATGTTTATCTGAAGAAGAACAAAATATGAAGTGAAAGAGAAGAAAGGAATCGTGTTGTCTTAAAAAGAAGAAATAAAAATTTCTATTTATTTATATTCATTTCCAAATCAAACAACGGAAAGCAATATTTTTGTTTTATTTTTCCTTGTTTTCATCGTAACTGCCCATCCAGATAATGTTAGAGAAGGAAAAGAATCATTTGGTGATCTTCAATAAATGTGGAGCTCAATTCAAGAAATGCTTTTGTTAATCTGCAGTCGAGGCATGAAATTTTCTTATTCAGCAGTGAATATCAATTACTTTTTTTTTACAAAATAAAAAAAAAACTTTTAGATACAGATTGCATCTGAATTGGTAGAGAAATTAAGTGAATAGAATCCAATCGGGCTTCGTCTTCGATCGACGCCTCCAATCCATCAAAACAATGGCTGATTTACCTCTGCAACCACGCGTTCCTCAGCTGCACATCCACCGGATCCCCGAAGCATTGGGCTCTCACCAGGCAGAAGTGGGTGCAGAATCCCACCGACGACATCACCCGGGTGGTGTTGAGGATGTAGCAGGCGCCGCAGTCCATGCCGCGGCCCTGCACCACTAGCGCCCAAGTTTCGTGACTGTCGCATCCGCCGGCGATCGCGCTGTCTTCCTCGTCCTCCCCGTCCCCTTCTAGCTCTCCACCAGGATGACGGCGTCGGGCGTGCGGTTCGCCCTCTCCCACCGCTTCTTGATCCGCGGCCAGCGCTCCGGGAACGCCTCTTCCTTAACCAGCCTCAATCCCGAAGCGCCGCCGCAGTCGGAGAAGATGTGCATCAAAAAGGGCTCATTTTCGATGTTCCGCACGATCTGCAATGTCGATCGATCGATAGGTCAGGAAAACTTCAGGAAAGTTAACGAAAATTTACCTGATTGAATCGGGATGCTTACCTCTCCGATCGAATCCATAATCCACTGCTCCAACTTCTCGGGGGTGGCACGAGCCCTCTCCTCCTCCACCGCCTTGTTGAAGTAAAGCGCCGGCGACCGCGTCGAGACAGAAAGATCCCGCCTTTCCCACGAGAGGCGGTCCGCCGTCGCGGCGGTGCTCCTCGAGATCGTCAGACTCGCCTCTGCGCACATCCTCCTCCCCTACGAGACGTCAATCGGTCACCAATACGACAGCAGAGCGAGGGACCTCCTCGTTTCTCCATCAACAGAGGTAGCTCCCTCGCCGTGGCCACGGAACGTAGATCCAAGCCACAGGAGGAGGACGCCATCGGTGGAAATCGATCAATTGAATGCAAAAATATAGATTCGAAGCCGCCGTCGCCCTCTCGGTGTTCAATAAATAAAGAGGGCGAAACCAATGAGAGGAATCGGTCGAGAGGAGGCGGGCGCGGGGACAGTCAAAGAAACGGACTGCACCGCCGCGTCCGCCTTCCCGGCCCAGACCAAACGTCGTTTTTTTCTCGTGCTTTATCCGACGTGGCAACGCCTCGCCTGATCGCCTGCGGACTCTAAATTTCCGCTCCACGTTGGCACTGGTTTATCTGGTCATGTCTGTCGACGTGGCGATATGTGAATGGATGATTATGCTGTTTGGTATTTAAAATATGATATTTGATCCGAGATGTGTGGGAGGACCACCGCATGCACGTTCCCGCACGCGGACGGCTCGCACTCGGCCTCGGTCGACGCCAAACCGGAACCTCGAAGAAGGCTAACGTGGGATCCACGTGTCAAGTTATCACTAGGGCAATTATTAAAGCCCTAATGATCAGGAGTCAGGGCAGGCTGGGAAGCCAATCTCGGCGGGAGCAGCACGCGGCTCCGGGTACCTGGATGATGTGCGCTGGTCGGTCGTCCTCTTTCTCTCCTCCGGGATGGAGCGCTTCCCTGTTCTGAGATTTCTCCCTCCTCTTTTCCCTCAGCCAGTTATTGGGTCGGCGACCCTTATGTGGACGATGGTGACCCTATATGATCGATTCCCTTTCTTAAATAGCAGAAACGCTTGCGCTGGTAATTCCTACGTCCATGTTTCGATTGTTTTGCAAGTGTATGTACTAGCTGATCAAAATCATTTTTTTTTTATAATTCTAGGGTTTCTGCCTTGATAATTTTGAGATTTTTCTTCTTCTCCTGATTCTTTGTTTACCCAGCAGGGATGCAACACTGGAGGCGCTGGGAGAAATTTTGGCAAAACCGTATGTTTCTACCTCCCTGCAATTTACTGAATAGTTAATTTGATGATTTCTGAAAGAAATCCAGCAGGGTTACAAATGCATCCGTGTAAATAATTAGATTGTAGATACTTGTGGGATTTTCCAGTTTCAGGGGTATGTTCGTTTGAGGGAAAACAGTAGGAAAATGATGGATTCCTTGCTTATGGTTTACAAATTGAAGTAAATTACTGAACAACTACACGCGATAGATGCAAACAAGTATTGGATATTTATAAATTAGGAATAACATGACACGACAAGTTATATCTATTGCCAGTGTTACGTCTTGCAATTTTTTTTTTTTGATAGAATAACAACATAATCAGAAAAACAAAATGGATTATTCTGGTGAAAATACATGAGATAGGCTAATGCTGTTTGTTTTTTTTTTTTTGGCGTTTATAGACTTGTAACAGCTGATTAAGCTTGTATGTTGACTAAAAAAGGTAAGGAGTTCATGTTAACAGTAGTTAGTCTATTCTTTGATTTCCAAGTCTTCAAGATGCTTTTGCTTTGGTCTCTGAAGGACTTGTGCTAGAAGCCAAGAACGACCAGGTACGTGGCTCTGTAAATGGGTCGGAAAGTGTTGGCTTTCCCAATAAATGGAAATTTATTTTCATTAAGACAGATTATTAGGCTAGAAAATTAAAACAAGATCAGTTTTGGATTGGTCCTTCATTTATTGGATTAGATGGTGTTAGCTAGGTGAGTTGTCTTAATTGAATTTTGGTTTTATTGGTTTTTCAGGGTTTCAAACCTGAAACTGAATAGAAACTGAAAATTTTCTCTTATTATCAAATCATGACCTAATTGATTAGTATGCTTTGATTGTTCTTTTTTAACTTGAAGTTCTGATATTGGATGTCAATCTATTCAGATGGAGAAGCATGAAGACTACTGAATGAAGATGGCACTCAACGTAAACAAAGGGACAGAACAAGCAAGCACCTAGAATTGCGTCCTGGTGTATGCCTCATGTCCTGCAAGTAACTTGCTTGCTTGTCTATAAATTGAGGCATATTTTGCTTTTAAATTTTACAACATCAGATGAATTTCAAACTTGAAGGCCCAATAGCAGCCTTTCCCTTAGTATCCAGGATGAAGGAAGAGACAGCTGGTTGGCTTAATCATCACGAATTAAAACTGGAATACGCTTTGTTTATTCTCATTAGTCCTCCTACCAAAATCAAACCCTGCAAGCATTAGATAAAAATTTATGTAGGGAAGTTGCTTGGTCATACATTTTTCTTTACATCCATACATGGAAATAGTTAATTAGCCTGCTTGTGTACACTCATCTCTAGTCTCATTACATAAGAGCTGAACAGAACAAAAATAATACTCATCCCGATTTCATATTCATTGCTCAGGCTCACTTCAGTTGCTAGAGCAACTCCATTTGTTTGACATCCGACGACTCAAGCCGTGCTTTTAGCATTGCCAACTGACCTTTCACACTTAGATCAATAACATGAGATCCATCGCCGCAGTAGCTGATGACGAACCCTGCAATCAATGATGGATCGATGGAGTTTTCGAGTCTCAATTCCTGGAATCCAGTAAGCCTCTGCATCTTCTTAGATATCAGCTCAATTTGTCTCGCGTCCAATTTCACAGCTGAAGAGACAGAAACAACAAGAACATGATCACTGGGCTTGAAGCGGCGGCCAGTGTCACCCTCTTTGCTCACTTCTTCCAACAAACCATGCATGGAACTTGTACTTAAGGGGTGGAATTCCAGTATGTCATTCGTCTGAGCAGTTTGACAGAGGGACTGGGCTAGTGGAATTGTTGTCTTGGCAGAGGCCTTCTTTGTTGTCGCTTTGAGAGAGCAAGTTCTGCGAAATGGCAGAGCCCTTTGCAGCTTCTGACAGTCATCTTGCGAAGATGAACGTTTCAGGGGCAATGCTGGTTGCCCAGTTGCAGTGATGGATTGTTGTAAGATGCTCATCTTTACAACCAGAAGCAGCAGCCAGAAACCCTGCAAACTACTGAATTTATCATATGGGCAACCACTGAGATTAACTCGCAAATTGTGCGAACAGCATGGAGCAGGGAAAAGTAACAAGAATTGAGCAGAGAAAGATGAACCTGCAGGAGGAACGGGATTCGACTGGATCAACAGCAGCAGAAGAAGAAAGAGTACGGAGTTTAAAGGCATTGGTTTTGAAGACGAAAGGTTAGCGAGTGAAGGTGTTCGTTCGTAACCACAGAAGCGCCATCTGCTGCTGCTGCTGCTGCTTGTGGCCACTCGATGAAGCGCCCTCTCTATCTTATCTCTTCGATGCGCGACATATTTACAAATAACTCCACAAATTTCCAAAGATATTTTGACACTGCATCATCTCTTGTCACTGTGGATAAGATCTCTCAATCTTCTCCAAATTTCACTATCATGCACCAGCCATCGAACACTTAAAACAGTCTGATACCTATAGAAACTAAATTATCCACTTTCCAAACTCTAACCTGCATCAACTGACACTATAAACTCGACAAAAACACTGCAAAATTTAGCACCATAAATTAGCTCCGATGGCTTATAATTTTAGTTCTTAGCAACTTGTTACTGCACAATGCAGATCTTGATGACGGAAGCAATGCCGATGCGATGGAGGGCAACGACGGCGTCGCCGTGCTTGCACAGTCCCTTCGCCACTGCCGATTTGAGCGCCGCCTCCAAGATCTCGTCGGTGGACTCCGAGTCGGTGGCCTTGGCCGAGCCCTCCGCCAGGAGCGGCACGAGCCCCCTGTGGATCAGGCTGTGCCTCGCGGGGCTCTCGTCGCTCACGCTCCAGTCGAACGAGTCCGTCGTCAGCGTCGGCACCACCACCGACAGCACCGGCACTCGCGGCCGATACTTGGCCACCAGCTTGGCGGTGGTCCCGCCGCGGGTCAGGACCACGATCAGCGCCGCCTTGGCCTTGTTGGCCGTGCGCACAGCGGAGGACGCGAGGCTCTCCAAGGGGCTCATCGGCAGCGGCGCCGACCGTATCATCTGCTTGAAAATGGCCGCGTAGTCGAGGGACGACTCGGCCTCCACGCATATCCGGGCCATGATCCGGACAGCGAGCTCCGGGTACGCGCCGGCGGCGCTCTCGCCGCTGAGCATAACGCAGTCACTGCCGTCGAGGACGGCGTTGGCGACGTCGGTGGCCTCGGCGCGGGTGGGGCGAGGGGACTTGATCATGGACTCGAGCATTTGGGTGGCTGTGACGACGGGCTTCCCGGCGAGGTTGCACTTGTAGATCATCATTTTCTGGGCGAGGAATATCTTCTCCACGGGAATCTCCATGCCAAGATCACCGCGAGCAACCATGAAAGCATCGGTCTCCCTCAATATGTCGTCAAAATTCATGACGCCTTCCTGGTTCTCCACCTACAATTCATCAGCAGAGCATCATCAGTTTTGGATTCAAACAACTACTGCACGTACGGTAAAGCTCTGACCTTCGACATGAGCTTGATGGTTTTTGCATGAGTCCCAAGAACCTCCCGCACGGTGACAAGATCCGATCCTTTGCGCACAAACGACAGAGCGATCATGTCGATCTTGTTGGGAACGCCCCAACCCAGAATATCTTCCTTGTCCTTCTCCGTCAGCGTGGGGAGATCCACCACGACGCCGGGCAGGTTGACGTTCTTCCTCTCGCCGAGCTTTGCGCTGTTCTCGCACCGGCATCTCACAGTTCCGGCAGCAGGGTCACACGATAGCACGGTCAGGGTTATTGTGCCGTCCGCGCACAGGATGGTGTTTCCCGGTTTCAGGTCTACGGGAAGCTTTTTGTAACTCATGGAGATGCTGTTCTCGTCGCCCTTGACGCTGTAATCTGTGCTGATGGTGATTTCTTGGCCCTCCGTGAGTTGTATGGGTTTGCCATCCTTCAGAAAGCCAGTGCGAATCTCAGGACCCTGTCGAAAATAAAAGGCAAACTGGTGAGAAAAGCCGTACATAAAAGATAACATAAATATTCGTAATTTATGGGCAGAAATTAGGAAAGAAATTAGAAAAATGAGACCTTGGTATCGAGCATGACGGCGCACAAGATCCCAGTGTTTTGCATGGCGACTCTGAGGTTGTCGAGGGTTTCCTTGTGATACTCGTGCGTCCCGTGAGAGAAGTTGAACCTAGCGACGTTCATGCCGGCGCGGAGCAGTTTCTCCAGCATCGGCACTGACCTCGACGCCGGTCCGAGCGTGCACACGATCTTCGTCTTCGGCAAGCGCCCGTCGTCGGGCAGTTCCTTCAGAATCCCTTCGATGTCGTTGTTCGCCATCCCCCTGCAAAAATGCCGAAACGAAAATTCACATCAACGGAAGATCCACAAAAAGGTCAAACACGAGATCGACTTTGCTATCATTGCTTCCATTAGAGATCCACAAAGGAACAACAAGGATCGGAGCGTTACCTTCCACTTGCAGAGATCAGCGAGCAGCCGCCTTCCCGCACGGGAACGATTCCCCTCTGAGAGCGTGATCGGGCTATATAAGCCGTCGGATACGCACAGTTATGAGCGTCTGATTAACTGAAACAATTAGACGAACTTGCCACCCGCAATTTACCTGCTCTATAATTGGAGAAAATGCACCGACCAGCCTCGGATAGACGCGGCGAGTAGGTTTGGAATTGGGAGGTGGCCGCTGGTTTTATGGATACTGCGGCGATGGGTGGCCGTCGGTGGACCGATGCAATAAAAAATTGCGAATTTCAGTTCTGATTTGCGGACGACGCGTGATTCGGACGCCGATTCATATTTTAGTAATTAAACGGGATGGAAAAGAATAATTAAAGAAGGAATATACCGGAGGCTATATTCCATGTGCTCTCTCGTAGGACTTCAAACAAGTAGAGCCGACTTGAATTTTAAAATATTTAAAATTCATTTAATAAAATAATCGACACAAACTTTAATTATTTTAATTTGACTTGATTTATTTTTTATGAAATTGAATTTATTTGAAATTTAATTTAAGTTTGATTTATTTAAATATTATTGAGCTCTAAATTTAAGTTTAACTTACTTAGTTCGTTTAAATGTCATTGAACTCTCAATTTAAATTTATTTGATTATTTAATATTTTTTCTTATTTAGTTATTGAATTTGATAATTTAAATTTATTTATTTATTTTATTATTTATTTAATATATTGATAAAAAAATTATTAATAAATATGATTTATCAATATTATTCGCGAATATTAATTAATAATATATATATATTCAAATTTATTTATTTTATTTAATGAAATATTTAAATTTATTTATTTAATTATATGTATATATTAACGAATATAAATAAATTATTATCACATCAAATATCATATTTATTCAGCCCGAGTCCGACCCCCCGTGCTACAGCAGACCAGGTCGTCTTGGTCAGACCGAGTCATCCGAGTGAGAACCGATCTTCGCTTGTCGACAGGATCAAATTTGGCGCCGTCTGTGGGAATCTCGCCTGGTCGGAAGCTGAAGATGAGTGACTCTAACCGGATGGCTGTGATGCTTTCACAAGAAGACCTTGATCTGCTAGTAGAAGCCAAGGCGAGGAAGCTGGCGGAAGCGCGGCAAGCAGCCGCTCGGCCTGCTCAGGCGGGCCCGGCTGAGCAGACCGCTCGTGTGGGCACTGAGGGAGGAGTTCGCCAGGAGGATAGCCCCCATTTCCACCGAGCGCTGTTTGGCCCAGCTGAGGGGGCAGGACAGTCGGATCCTCATGAAGCTTCTTCCAGTCAAGCCAGAGCTAACAAGGGGAAGGCTCCCCTTGTGCCAGCCCCGGAGGAGCGCACTGGGCTCCCCTTTTCCAGTCAAATTTTACAGGAGCCGCTGCCTAAGCGTTTCCGACTTCTGTCCATCCCTGAGTATGGAGGAGCTACTGATCCCGAAGAACATTTGATGAAATTTGAAAATGCCTCGATGCTACATCAGTATTCAGATGGTATCAAATGCCGAGCTTTTCTAACCACTCTGGCCGGGCCGGCTCAACGATGGTTTGACAGGTTGCTAGAGGGATCTGTGAGAGAATTCGCTGACTTCAAAAGATTGTTTCTTCAACATTTTGCAAGCAGCAAGAGACACCACAAAACCAGCTTGAACATTTTCACTCTGAAGCAGGGTTCCAAGGAACCCTTGAAGGCCTACATCAACAGATTCAATCAGGTGACATTGGACGTACCTACCGCTACGTCTGAGGTGCTGATCAGCGCCTTTGCCCAAGGTCTACAGGAGGGTGTGTTCTTCAGATCATTGATCTGAAAACCTCCGAAGGACTTTGAGAGCCTTCTGGGCAAATCCAGTAAATATGTGGATATGGAAGAAGCGCAAGCCGCCAGGCGGCCGGAGGCCAGACCCGTGCCCGAGACTCCTCAGCATCATCAGAGAAGTATACCTCCCGGAGGACCTCTCAGAAGCCCCAGAGCTATGGGACACCGGTAGGGAGTAGAACGGGGAATAGTTCAACAGGTAGCCCAGGGTTGCCTCCCTACCAGATGGCAACCCTACTGTTTTTTTCATAACAGCCATACCCACGACCTTCAGGACTGCTGGCAGGCCGGCCGGGGTCGGGGTCGTACCGGTCGAGGAAGTCCAAGAGGAACCCACCAGGGAGGTGGGCGCGGTCGGGGAAGAGCGTCGCCAAGCCAATCTGAGTCTCCTGCCCGACCGACCGCTCCTGCCGCCAGACAATTGTTCCCGACCCCCAGCTCTCCCGCTCAAGGGAACGCCAGCGAGGAGCAAGCTAATCAGCAGAACGCTGTACATGGGTCCATCAACGTGATTTCCGGTAGCCCCACCTACGGAGACTCCAACCGAGCTCGGAAGTCTCAAGTCCGACGTCTAGATATCTATCAGGTGGGCAGCAGTTCCGCCTAGGCGCAAGGGCCACAGATCAGCTTTGGCCCCGCCGACCTACGAGGCGTAGAAGTACCACACGACGACGCCCTGGTCATCAAGGCGGTTATAGCGAATTATCAAGTCCACCGAACCATTGTGGATACAGGGAGTTCAGTAAATATTTTATACTTGAAGGCCTTTGAGCAGTTGCAAATTGAGACTACTAAGTTGTTGCCCGTGGCTACGCCTCTGTTCGGATTCACTGGAAATGAAGTGCAACCCCTCGGCCAAATCAAACTAGCCATTTCGCTTGGAGAAGAACTCCTGAGAAGGACCAGATGGTCTACCTTCCTAATAGTAGATGCACCTTCAGCTTACAATGCTATCCTGGGTAGACCGACATTGAATGAATTCCGAGCCGTGGCGTCAACTTTCTATCTAAAAGTCAAATTTCCTGTAGGAGATCAGGTCAGAGAAGCTAAGGGAGATCAGAAAGTCGCCCGCAGGTGTTATGTTGACGACGTCCGAGTGGAGGTGAGGAAGGCCTTCCGAGCTCCGCCGGCCAGTTGTAACATGGTGTAGTCCTCTCAGCCCTCCCCCTGGGCTGAGCTGATAGAAGAAAAGGAAGAGGTCCAGCTCTTGCCTAACCAAGAAGAGACTAAGGTGAGGATAGCTCCTGGATTACAGCCCGACCTCCGGCGACAGCTGATAGAATGTCTGACCCAGAACCAGGATGTGTTTGCCTGGTCCCAGCAAGATCTGAAAGGGGTCAGACCCGAGGTCATGGAGCACAAACTGCACGTGTACCCTGACGCCCGACCTGTGAAGCAGAGAAAAAGAGACTTCAGTCCTGACCAGAATAAGATTATCCAGGCCGAGGTGGAGAGGTTGCTGAAAGCAGGACACATCCGAGAAGTGCAATTCCCTGCCTGGCTGGCCAATGTGGTGCTGGTCTCCAAGCCGGGCAATAAGTGGAGGGTGTGTATAGACTTCAGGGATCTCAACAAAGCTTGCCCCAAGGATTGCTACCCGCTCCCCGGATAGACCAAATGGTAGACTCCACCGCGGGGAGCGAGCTCATCTGCATGCTGGACGCCTACCAGGGATACCATCAAGTGCCCTTAGCCCGGGATGATCAAGAGAAGGTTAGTTTCGTCACGGCCGAAGGCACCTATTGCTACACAGTTATGCCTTTTGGGCTCAAGAATGTAGGAGCCACGTACCAAAGACTGATGAACAAGGTTTTTAAGGAGCAGCTCGGGAGAAATGTAGAAGTGTATGTAGACGATATTCTCATCAAGTCCCCCCGAGCTGCCAACCTGATAGCAGATGTGAAAGAAACCTGTAGCACTCTCAGGAGATACGACCTTAAGCTCAATCCAGCCAAATGCATATTCGGAGCTAAGAGTGGTAAATTCCTCGGCTACATCCTGGACGAACGGGGAATAGAAGCTAATCCAGCCAAAGTGAAAGCTCTATTAGACATGCCCCGCCCAGGAACCTAAAGGAAGTCCAACGCTTGACNAGCCCTTGTATGTCTATTTGTCAGCCACTGAGGGGGCTGTGAGTGCTGTACTTGTAACTCAGAAGGAGACCGAGCAATAGCGGTCTACTTCTTTGGGCATTTACTCAAGGAGGCCGAGTGTAGGTACACTACACTCGAAAAATTGGCTTATGTACTTGTATTAATGGCTCGGCGATTGCGATCGTATTTCTTGGCTCATCCTATCCGAGTGCTGACCAATAGCACACTCGAGAAAGTGCTGGTTAACCCTGAGATATCAGGTCAGATGGTTAAATGGACAACTGAACTGAGTGAGTATGATATCCAGTACCAGCCTCGGACTGCAATTAAAGCTCAGGCCTTGGCTAATTTTCTAAGTGAGCTTCATACAGAGGAAGAAGAAGGGGTATGGAAGATATATGTGGATGGGTCGGCCACTCGGGCAGGGAGTGGCGTGGGAGTCTTATTGATCTCTCCTAAAGGAGACTCACTTCACTTGGCGGTACGCCTAGAATACCCAGCTACTAATAATCAAGCGGAATATGAAGCCCTCCTGGCAGGTCTACAAGCGGCCAAGCAGGTGGGCGCCACTCGGGTTATACTACACTCTGACTCTCAGTTAGTGACTCGGCAGGTGGCCGAGCAATTCGAAGTGAATGACGAGAAGCTGCAGACTTATGTAGAGGCATACAAGCAGTTGCAGACAAAGTTTCAAGAAGTTCAAATTTTACAGATCCCTCGAGGAGATAATGCCAAGGCTGATGAGCTGGCTAGGTTAGCCAGTTCGGTCCATCCCTGGGTCTTTCCCAGACCTTCACCTCAGATCATGCTGGTGGCCCAGATCGAGAGGGAAACTGAAATAGAAGTACAGGGGAATTGGAGAGCTCCATTCATAGCCTACTTGCAGGAAGGAGCTCTCCCAGTCAGTCCTGAGCAAGCACGAATATTGAAGATAAGGGCAGCCAGGTTCACTCTGATAGGAGATTCCTTATACAAGCAAGCTTTCGCTCGGCCATTGCTCAGATGTTTGGGGAAAGAAGAGGCTGACTATGTGCTTAGGGAGGTGCATTTGGGGTGTTGCGGAAATCACTCAGGAGGTCGGTCCATGGCTTCGAAAAGTCCTGCTGGCTGGTTACTTCTGGCCTACACTCCAGAAGGACGCTGAGAAGCTGGCCCAGTCTTGCCTGTCTTGTCAAAAGTATCAGAATTTATCACACCGACCGGTCGAGATGTTGAGAGCGTCCACCGTGTCCTGTCCCTTTGATCAGTAGGGCATGGATATAGTGGGACCATTCCCCCGAGCAGCAGCTCAGAAGAAATTCTTGTTGGTGGCAGTAGACTACTTCTCCAAGTGGATTGAAGCAGAAGCCTTGACCCGGATTACCGAGCAGGCAGTAAAGAAGTTCCTATGGCATAATATTATCTGTCGATATGGCGTACCTTACAATCTGGTGTCAAACAATGGTCGGCAGTTTCAGGGCCGAGTAATAAGGGAGTGGTGTAAAAGCTTTGGGATCAAGCAGGCCTTCACTTCAGTGGCTTATCCTCAAAGTAATGGTCAGGCTGAAGTAGCTAATAGAGAGATTCTGAAGGGGCTCAGAGCCAAGTTAGACCAAGTTGGTGGATCTTGGGTAGATGAGCTACCCGGCGTTCTGTGGGCTCTCCGGACCACTCCCAAAGAAGGGTCAGGATGTACTTCTTTCCAACTGGTGTACGGTAGTGAAGCCGTGGTCCCCATGGAGGTCGGCTACGAGTCTGACAGAAGACGTCTGTATGGGGAAGACAATGGGAAAAAAGACGAGCGGAGTTGGACCTGATTGAGGAGGTTCGAGCCAAGGCTGCGGTTCGCATGGCCGTGTGTCAACAAAGGATGCGACGCCGATACAATCAAGGAGTCATCCCTCGAAGCTTTCAGGTGGGTGATTGGGTCTGGAAAAGAGTCAAGACGGTAGGGGAAGTGGGCAAGCTGGAGCCTCAATGGAGTGGCCCCTTCCTGGTGGTCAAGGCGATGGGATCAGGAGCTTACTATTTGCAAGACGCCCAAGGAAAGCAGCTCGGAAGACCCTGGAGTGCAGTGCACCTAAGATTGTACCGTGACGAGAGTGGAGAGAAATGATTCTTGTAACTGTACTCAGATAAAACGATAACAAGAGCTCTGACCCTCCAAAAGGCAATTCCTGCAAGTTATAAGTGGGCCTGCTCCCACACACCCACCGGACTGGGCGCCGACCTGGCGTTGCGTTCCACGTTCGGTCGGGCCCGGTCGGGCGTGGCGGTCCACGCTCGGCCAGGGTAAGTCGGACGGTGTCCAAACTCTTGCTAAGGCAAGTTATAAGTGGGCTTACTCTCACGCACCCACCGGACTCGGCGCCGACCTGGCGTGGCGTTCCACGTTCGGTCGGGCCCGGTCGGGTGTGGCGGTCCACGCTCGGCCAGGGTAAGTCGGATGGTGTCCAGACTCTAGCTAAGGCAAGTTATAAGTGGGCTTGTTCTCACGCACCCACCGGACTCGGCGCCGACCTGGCGTGGCGTTCCATGTTCGGTCGGGCCCGGTCGGGCATGGCGGTCCATGCTCGGCCAGGGTAAGTCGGACGGTGTCCAGACTCTTGCTAAGGCAAGTTATAAGTGGGCTTTCTCTCACGCACCCACCGGACTCGGCGCCGACCTGGCGTGGCGTTCCACGTTCGGTCGGGCCCGGTCGGGCGTGGCGGTCCACGCTTAGCCAGGGTAAGTCGGACGGTGTCCAAACTCTTGCTAAGGCAAGTTATAAGTGGGCTTGCTCTCACGCACCCACCAGACTCGGCGCCGACCTGGCGTGGCGTTCCACGTTCGGTCGGGCCCAGTCGGGCGTGGCGGTCCATGCTCGGCCAGGGTAAGTCAGACGGTGTCCAGACTCTTGCTCAAGAGAAATATGAAATGACATCCTGCCGCAATCTCTATTGCCAGGCCACGGCTTTTGACGTTCTGAGAGACAGAAGGAACAGTGGGTCAACCTGGTAAGGCCGAACTGGTCAAATAGAAGCACACGAGCTAACTCGGCTTTGCCATGAAGGTTAACTAGTTGAAAACAAGCCAGAACGCTGAGTCAGGATATCAACCCAACCGAGCATCATCGCCGAGTCAGGGTATCAACCCGACCAAGCAACCTGCCCAAATCTGGGTAACGGCCCGATCGAACGACTAAGGGTGCAAATATCCCGAGCGTCGGACACTTAGAAAAATTTTCTGCTCGGCCTAAAGGATCAAACTAAAGGCGACGGTATGAGCGACCCGCACAATCAACACTTAGTAAAAATTCGCGGTACGATTCAAACGTCGGCCCTCACAGAGCAGGTCGGACACACCGAGTAGACGATACTTAACAAAAATCTCAAGCATCATAAACAAACAAGTACGGTGTTAGGGTGAGTGAAGTAAAAGCATCACAAGTTAACGCAACCAAAGAGAGGGCCCGTGGACATTACAAAATCAAGCCCCGAAGGCCGAGTCAACCTAAAACATTGCAAACTTTCTAGGGCCCGAAGGCCGAGTCACTGCAAAACAACAGAAAGCGGAAACTTAATCTAAGTGAACGGGGGGAAGGCATCTTCAGGAATCGACGCCTTGATCCGCCTCGGCTTCACTGCATTGGGTGGAAGGTCCGCAGGAAGGTGGCCGGCCTCGCTCAGCTGTTGGATGGCACCCTTCACGCCGTACAGAATCATGCCACCGGTTCGCTCCACCACTTGGTCAAGGAAGGGGTCCGACTGAATGTAGGCCAGACGGGCTGCTTCAATCCGTGCGGACTCGCCCGACTTATAATCCTCTAACTCCTTCTTGAGCCGAGCAATCTCGGTGTCCTTCCCTTGAATGGTGGTCTCTCGAGCAGCCAACTGTTTCTCCTTGCTAACTAGCTGAGCCTCAAGACCTTGGAAAGCTTCTTGTTGGGCGATTAGCTCCGTCTCCTTGTTTTTCAAAGTAAGTTGGGTCTGATAGTGAGCGGCATCCGATTCCTTCAGTTGCCGTTGAAGACCCTTAGCCTCCGCGGCTTTCTTATCCCAATCGGAACGGGCGTGGGTGTTGCGAGTTTGGAGAATCTTATTCTCACCCTCTAGATGGGCCACCCGGTTCGATAATCGTTCTACCTCCACGGCGGCTTGGGCCATTGTCCTTTGTTCTTCCTCTGATCGGGCCTCCACTTCTCATAGCTGCAACCTTAGTGTCGTTATTTCCGAGCGTAGTTGGTCCAGGCTCTCCTCGCCTTGAGGAAGGGTGCAGTCCGCCAGTTTGGCTTCCAGCTCCTTCACCCTCGCATCGGCCGCTCGGCGTTCCTGATATTGATAACTAACGCCTGACCGACCGCTTGACTCATCGCCCAGTGCTACGAGACATCACGAATGATATAAGAGCAAGCATGAGTCATCAAGCAGAGGAAGAATGTACCTGAGTTGCTTCCAAGAAGAAGTTGTGTAAAATCCGACACGTTTATCTCACCCTAGAAAATTCTTCGGGAAAATTTCCTAGGGTTCCGGGGCTTCCGAGTCCTTGGACACAAATTTAGGGATCAAAGGGTATTAAAACGAATAGTTACAAGGGCTATAGCGTATATAACCTTAAGCCCTAGGGGTGTTCTTGCGATTAGGCTGAAAATGGCTGGACTAAATTGCAAAATGCCCACACTTATATGCCTTGACCTAGCTCTCATTCGGCCGACTCCTCCACAGCCGATCGCGCGCCTCCCTTTCCTTTCTCTTCTCCTCCGCGAACCCTAGTCGCTCCTCTTCCGATCGAGAGCCGACGACACCGTTCATCTTCGTCTCCCATCTCTCCGGCGAACCCTTCCTTGAGATCTAGCAAGCGGCTGAGCTTCGACTCCACAATCCCCAAATCCACCTATCAATCGTGGGCTAGGGATTCATCACGGGCGGTACACCCTCGCGCGACCGGAGCCTCATCGGAGGTGAGCTAGGGATTCACACAGCTAGGAACTCGACCGCCGATACATCGCCGATCCATGGTTGGTGCGTGTGCCATTTTTCTGTGCGATCGGGAGTTTTGGCTGTGGAGATCGGTTTGGCCTTAGGTAAGGGGATGCTCTTCTTTACTTGGTAGTTTTGTTTATTGCCCTATGATGGAGTAGCTGTAGCGGGTTCTATTCGAGTTGTTGAGACTGCGGGTTCCAGCTAATTGAACTCCACTCTTGCACAGCTTCATCCGATCCAGGCCTGAGGAGCTATCTGGAAGTGGCAGTGCGAGCTGTGGAAGATCCATGCCGTGAGTCTTCTTAAGGTAATCGCCTCTTGTTTAGATTGGTTCTATATACTTCAAGAACTAGTGGAATTTAGTGTAGGTTGTTCAAAGCTGCTCAGTTGATTGGATTTGGATCGATTTGTGAATTTGAACCTTGCTGTGTAGAGAAACTGTGATGATTTGGGTTTTGGGATGAACATTAGCTTTCTGCCCTATGTCACAGCCGTGAGTTGTTAATTTGCAATTGGAATAGGTTGTAGGAATTAATCACTAATAGAGGACTTAAACCTAATCGGGAGGGGGTAATTAGGAACCTCCTATTTAATTAAAGAAAATAAAATAGAAAGAAATGGATTTGGTTAACCCTAAAACGAATTAGGGATTAATTAGCTAGATGCGATTGTTGTTAATAGCTAATTAAATAAATCCTTGATACAGGGGCTTGATTTGGCTTATTATTGACGGGTGGTTCTGTCTCGTTGATACGGACTTCACCTATTTGGAGGCGGGTACCCTTTGACTTATCTATCTTGATATTGTCATTTTGTTATGCATAGAATGTTATAGATAGCAGTAAGATTTTACGCTATCCCTGGTTATTATGTCTGTTCTGGATATTGTTGTTTATTCCTGTTTATTATGCCAGTTCTGGATACTTGTTGTTCATCCCTGAGTTATTCTGCTATTAGTTTCATACAGTCTCAGGTATTGCCATACCCATTTGTATGCTAGAGATCGGGGTATTGTCTCCTGCATTTGACCTTGAGGGATTGATAGTTTTCCGGTCAGTATACCTTGTAGGTTACTTGTTTTCCCTGTTATAGGATTTCAGACTGAGACTTAGTATACGGAGGACTTGGGAGGGAGGTATGTGTATCTATCATACACCATTCTTGCACTGTTGCATGCCGGCGATCAGCGACTCCCTTGTGGTTGAGCCTAATCGTCTTCCGGTACATGACATGCACACACGGCCACTCATGGGTTAGTGGATACCGTAGATGTGTGCATTTGCCCTGTATTGCTCCGTTCGGCCACTATGAGGAAGGTGAGCGCGGGCGTGGTAGCAAGCAGGGATCCCTTCTCGTACTGAGCCACAAGGAGATGAGAGCGGAGCTCCCCCATTGCTTGGGGTAGAGGGGTGGTCCCTCGCCAGCATCCTGTCCACCCGGTCACTCATGAGCAGTGATGGCAGGGTGTACAGTTGTCAGAGCCCTACCCGTTCAGCCGTCCCTATGACAGGTGTACGATGATCTGTCTGGTGTCAGGGGTGACACATGTCATTGCACCATGTGCATATTTTGCATTGTGCATTGTTTGCTGCACTTATTTGCTGCACTTGTTTGACATCGCATATACTGGAGACTTGTTATCTGTGTTTATATGCCTATTGGTTTTCCTTTGGTATTTATTATCCTCTTTCCAGGTTAGATGGATTCAGGTATGTATCTACTCAGTATGTTCAGTACTAGTCTTTCCCTACTGTTGATATGAGTCTGTATTAGCTGAACTCTTAGTGTTCGTATAACCTTCTATGCATATCTGTTGGGTATTCGCTGAGCTATGGACTCACCCCGTTGCCATATACGTTTATTTCAGGTTGATGTCTGCGAGGAGATCCCGAGTCGCCAGTCCCCAGCTCCAGAGGAGCTCTTTTTGGTTTTTCGTTGTTTTGTTATGGACCCTGTAGTATTCCTATGCTTCCGTTGTGATGTTTTAACCATGTATGCACGTTTTATTGGATGGTATTGTACTTTTGAGTCCTATGTTGGACTTCGTTCGATTTTGGTTTTGATCCTGCCCCCCGGCAGCTCAGGTGAGTTCGGATTTGATTTTTTTTTCGATAGTTATAATCATATAACTGTTGTTTTTGCATATATCTGAGGCCTGAGGCCCTTTAAACTGCGTGGTTGTGCAAATATATATATTGCGTGTGTTATCTTATCTATGTGTATGTGTAAATTGTCCGCCGGACAGGGGAGGTGCTGTCCGATTTTCTATTGGCACAGCGGCTCCTGGGTCTCGGGGCGTGACAAGTTGTCGGCTAAACTGACAGGGTTCATGGCGAAGGCCGTAGCCTGACCTTGATCCCAGCTCGAGACCAGCTGGCCATGCAGATTAAGCAGTTAGGGCTGGACTACGTGGGTCAAGGTAGTTACTGAAGGGACCTGGATATCCACAGCTGACCTCGGGGGTGAATGCATTGACAAGAGAGCCTCCACGGCGTCGACGTTGGCGGCGCTTGATAGGGAGGCCCTGAGAGATGGCGCGGTACCCGAGGTCGATGCTCCAGACGGGGGGATTGTTGAGATGGAAGCCTGGACTCCCAAACGAGGTGTAACCGGGGCCGAACCACGAGTGCCAGATCGGGGAGGAGCTAAGCTCGGAGTCGGCGCCCGGGTGCTGACCAACGTTCGGTCGGAGGGGGAAGGCAATGTGACCTGACCCCCCGAGGTCGGTGCTGGAGGTGAAGGCGTACCCGATGGGAGGACCAGCCGGCGGCGCTTCCTGACCAAGCTCGCAGGAGCTGCCTGTTCTGTTTCCTCTTCTTCTTCCTCCATCTGAGTGGATGTCCCCTCGCCCATTACTCGGGCTGCTGCCCCCAAACCCCCAGTGGGAAGACCCCCTTCTGGGTTGTCCTCTACAATTTCAAATTGCTCGGGGACAGGTGCAATGTTTACCGGCGGCACCGCCCGATCAGCCGCCAGCTGGGCGGCCAGAGCCTCCATGGCTTCCTCCTCCCGAGCCAATATGGCATTAACCCTAGCACTATACATGATCTCGGCTGCACAAGAGAAAGAGTTTTAGTTAGCATTAACAAACCTACAAAGCAAATAAAGACTTATCGAGGGTGCCGGGTAGCTCCGCCGGGACCTGGCTCAGCTGGAAGAGATACAGCATACCCTCGATCAGTAGCTTGCTCGCATGGTATCGAGCTCCCCCGAGCTTGGAGAAGGCAAATCGATAGCCCGAGTCCGAGCGAAGATTCTTAGGCAGCTGAGGGTGATTGGGCTGGTTTTCTACCCACGCGGTAGGCCAGTTCGCAGTAGGGGTTGATAGGATATAGAAGAAATGGGACTTCCAGCCCTTATTGGACGAAGGGGCCTTTTCTAAGAAGGTTGAGTTAATGCGAGCTTGGAAGTAGAAATTCCCGGGCTCCTGCTTCTTATGATAGTAGAAATAATGGAACACCCGGGGGTCCAAAGGGACTTTGTGGGCGGTGAAAATGATCACGGTGCCACATAAGATTCTAATCGAGTTCGGGGCCAATTGGGATAGGGACACTTGGAAGTACCGACAGACTGCGCAGAAGAAAGGATGGAGGGGAAAGCGTAAGCCGGCCAGCAGTTGGTCGGAGAAGACAGTAAAGTAATTTAAGGGGGGTCCGTGTGGCCGACCCCGACGGTCAGGGAGGGCCATTACGTGGTCTTCTGGAATTAGGTAATCTATACGCAAATTTTCTAGCTGACCTAGGGTTAGTGTAGAACGGGTGGTTAAATACTATGGCTCAGGGGGCGCGGACGACTCGACCATTGAAACAGGGTTAGAGAGGGCACACCAAAGACTCGACAAAGAAAGGGAATACCTAAAAACGAAGTTCGCCGGAGGCATTGCTCGCCGGAGTTGAGGGGGGTCGGGCGGCAGAGATCGGACAAAAGTCAAAGAAAAAGCAGAGGTCGGGATAAAAAGGGATAAAATGAGGGGTTGAGCCTATTTATACCACAGGTGAAATCAGGAGGGCCGTTAGATGAAGGAGAGGAAAATAGCAGGATTGAATACCCGCCGTCTGATCCCTGTCATTTCCCAGACCTCGAAGTTTTGTTCGAACGTCGCACAAGCTATGCCGATGACGCTTCGTTGCCAGAGGTCTCCAGTCGGGAGATGACATGTGGCCCCGCATTAATGGTGATTTGATGGGGGATCCGGCATTTAAGGAAGGAGATCAAGAGTGTGATGTGACACGTAGGAAGGTAGGAAAGACGTAGGCCGACCGAGCCAGGAGCCTAGTCAGTCGGACTAAGCGCCTCCTTCGACTAGACTTGAGGGGAAGGCTTGTGATCCGGGTTGATGATTTTTTAGAGGGATCGGTGGCTCGGTCGGGTTCGATTTCCGCTCTGAGCCGGGGGTCAGTCTCCCAGGGTCGGGCACTCGGGGCTGGTCTCCCGAGGTCGGGCACTCGGGGTCGGTCTCCCGAGGTCGGGAACTTGGGGTCGGCCTCCCGAGGTCGGGCATTCGGGGTCGGTCTCCCGAGGTCGGGCACTCGGAGTCGGCCTCCCGAGGTCGGGCACTCAAGGTCGGTTGAACCGTTATAACTCGTTCCCGTCAGTAATGAGGTGGCCGCCCCCCTCCCCCGACATAATCATCACCTGACAGAGTTGCCAAGAGTTAATGAAGAGCAGAAGAGACAGTTTACTCAGGATGTCAGGCGGCTGTGGCAGTCTCACAGCATTAATGCAGCTGTCACTGGCATGATTTACCAGCTGATCATTCCTTAATGAGATAAGACAGCTCTGACATAGCAGAGAGTTTCCCTCCCCCTATATAAACCTCCCTTGGGGCTCCGAATAGGGAATTGCTGCCACTTTGTAACCACACTACTACTCTGTGAGCCCTATTTTGGTTCGAGCCGAGCGACTTGAGCTCTACCCTCATCCAAGCCCGACTCCGCCCCTCAAGTTACAGTAGACCGGGTCGTCTTAGTTAGATCGAGTCATCCGAGTGAAAACCGATCTTCACTTGTCGACAGGATCAAAAAGCATTACAAGAACTTGCTCTCCTAGAGGCAAGTAATAAACATGCTCTCTTCACGAGGTAATATATAACCAAGGGCCCAGCACATGCATGCCATAATTCCTTATATAATGCATCACCAGAAGTCCCTGAAGATTGGAAAAATTTACTGCAGCATCATCAAAGTTTTGAAACTGGTAGCACTATTAAGAATACTTCATGATGCAACTATAGCCAATAATAAATTTGCTTCCATTGGAATAAAAATAGAGGTAGCAAAATGTTTAGTGAAGTGGAATAATCTTGGAATCCTAACAGCATTCTATCTACCTAGAAGAAATAAACAGAATGAAGTATAATAGAACCAAGTAGCAAAATTAGAAGGTAGGAAAAGCCACTGGCATCGAGCAAGAAAAATGAAAAGACAAATTCAAATAGAAGAAAAATTAGAATCATACTCAAAAACTCTATGTAGTTCTACCAAACATTAATTTGCATAAGGCTTTCGTAACCAAACACCAAAGCAAGAGAGAAAAATGAAATCGAACAAGCTAACTCATGACTGAAATGTAAGAACTATCAGAGATAACCTTCTATGTAAATTTAGTTCTTAGAAATAATCATTACACAATCATAATCCTTACTTAAATATTGGGACAGGTGAGTAAAACTAACCACCTGGTGAGCTATTTGCAACCGCCACAACCAGGAGAATACGTCGAACTCTATCTTCGATGGTGCTATCAGAAAGCTGGAATCGAATTTAGATCAATGCATAAACCCCACTGCTTCTGGATTCACTACCCCATCATAAAGCTTTCATCACCAAGGAAAGGAGTTTAAAGCTGAGGAAAAACAACGTTGGTCAGTATCTCTTATTCCTTTAAGCCTAAAAGACAACATAAATACTTATAAAAGCACACTAATTCGGACATTAACTCCAACTCAGAATCTAGCCTCCTCTATAAATCCCTAGGGACCAACCTGGATAACTTCATGGAATGCAACACCTAATTTGAATTTGAAGCTTATCAAAGGAACCAGTCTTGATTATTTTACTACAATAGAAGGGGAACACAGGAAATTGTCGGGGATCATACGGTTGGTAAGAGGGGATGAATTGCCCCTAAAAAATATAAACAAATCTTTTATTTTGCTAACAAAGATAAAGATTAGTTTAACAAGCACAATAATAACATTAGAGGAATTTATAATAGAAATAAAAGAGGCGGACAATTTACTTAGTTTGCAACTAGGAAGGTTGCTAATCGAAGGCAAAGTGAAATTTGAACTCTTGATTAACTCCTTGGGGTGGAGAAACCTTTATACAAATCTAGAACTTAGAGTAGAGAAGAGAAACTCAGAATAAAATTCGTGAACAATGAATTAATCAAAAAGAACTGAGCTCTGGGGTCTATTTATAGCCCCAGTGAAGATTATTCGGTTGCTGACGTGGCCCTATACAGGTGCTCAAGTGCTTAGGGGCGACTAACACGTGGCTCATGTTAGGATGTATACTAAAAGTCTAGCTTTTATATGAACATCTACATTTTGGAATGAGAATCACATGATCATTGTTTGCATTTTATATTTATTATATGTGTGCATATTGTCTAATAATTTACATTATAGATAGCATGGTGTGTGGTGCCACATAGAAGATCATGTTATCAATCCCTTGTAGGGTATAAGTAGAGGCATACAACCAAGATGGTTTTAGACAAACCATTTGCATGGTTGTAGTGTAATTTGGTATTGGTCTATCTTGATCATAGAATTACACTAGTACACTTTGTGTGTATTGATATAGAGGTAATTCAATTTATACTGACTATATAATCGAATCAGACCTCAGATATTATGATGTACATGCTCTTAATCTCGATATAATAACGGGCGCATGTACTTAATATCTATTTCTTTGATTTACCAATGGGCGAGATTTATTTGTTAAATCGATAGGCCCGGTAAATTGGAAAATAATATTATTTACATGGTGTGTCGTTGATTATAGAAGGAAACCATATCCTAATGTGTTAGGATGATGATGCCCCCTTGAGGAACTCATAATGTTCATCATGTAAAATCCTGCAGGTGGACTTGGTCTGACATGATGATAAGGTTGAGTGGTACTACTTATGGAGTTAGATATTAATTAATCAAATTGTCAATAATTTAATTAATTAATGGGCATGTGAGATCTTAAACACGGAGAGATTATGCACACATAATATGGTGGAACCCATATTTATTATGGGGGTTGGTGCGGTAGTTTAATGATAATCCTTTAGTGGATTGGATTATCATTAATGGATCAGACTTTGGATCCATTAGGAGACCAAGATCCAACTCCTCCTCATGGTCCCTATTGTAGCCTATATATACCTCATGAGTCATGAGACCAAGGCTAACATAACATAACCTAATTTTCCTCCCGTCTCTCTTTCTCTCTCTCTCTCTCTCTCTCCTAGGGCTTGCGCCGTCACAAGGTGAAGGAAGGAGAGTTTTCGGCTGGGATTTGTGGAGGAAGAAGAAAGATTTTCTTCTTCTCATCATCCTCTCTTCCTCTTCTTCCCTTGGGCGTGAGTAACATACGAGAAGGAGAGGTGGTTCGGCTGCAAGCTTGGAGGAAGTTTTTCTTCTCCTTGGTGGCAGGCGGAAAAGAGAGCAAGGGTGGGAGTTGGGTGGTGTTCAAGGAAGAAGATAACTCTTCCTTATTCTTCTTCTCTTCTTCTTCTTCTCTTCTCCTTTCTCCTCATTGGTTGTGGCGCAAGGAGGAGAGCTAGAGCTTTGGCCGGCGTAAAGAAGGAGATCTCTCTCCTTAGTGGGCAGCAGCAACAAAGTGAAGCCTAGGGGTTCGGCGCAAGTTGGAGAAGAAGAAGGTGCCATGGTGACTCCGTTTCTTGGAGGTTCATCGCCCACATGACGTCCAAGAAGAAGATAGGGCATACAATAGAAGATTGCGAGGTAAATAAGAGGTATAATTCTTGTTTGGTTCTTTCTTGTTCCTTTTGATATTGAATGCTGATAATTATCATGGACCCCGAATATAAACACAAAAATCGACGATCAATTCATCGTCTATTCCATGGTTAATCGATTAGACAAGTTAGATTGCTTAAACAACAAGTTTGTTCAAGCGATCACTCGAATCGATTAGTACAATGATGAAAACGGTCGCTTTGAAAATTTCTTTCCATCTGAATTTGTTTTAATCAATAAAATTTTAATCCGAGAACATGGAGAGGATTCTCATGCATAACCAAAACCAATAGCTCAAGGATTATTTGCATCACAACGGCAGCGAACAATTAGTTCTGAATTAACCTTGGCTTCTCGGACATCTGTATTGACTGGGGCGCTCGGGAACATGGGCTCCCGAGTGCATAGGGGCGCCCGAGTTGATTTTGGTCAGCTTTTTGCTGACCAATCTTCCAGCGGGACTTCTTTAGTGATCATGGACCTTCCAGAGTTGGGCTCTCCAGAACCATCCTCCAGCCTTCTCCTAAAGCGTGCTTCACCCCCCCCCCCCCCCCCCGGCTTCTCGTCCCTCGGGCGTCACGTGTTTCTTTCTCGCTCCACCAGCGTACTCTTTCGCAAACCTCCACGTCCTTCGTATGCACCTAGCTTGTTGGCTCCTTTCCCGTGTCATCCTTCTCGACCGTTGCATCTTCCGCTCGACTTACTATGCTCTTAAGCTCCTGCACACTTAGACATAGGGATCAAACACAACAGGACCTAACTTGACTCAGTTGATCACATCAAAACTCACCTGGGGTACTTACAAAAATTATAAAATTGATCCTCTTCAACATTCTCAAAAACGGAAAGGACCAGCCTTTAACACCATAGCAGTTGACTTTTAAATTGCTGCTTAGCTTCTTCCGTGTATATCGAACGCTATGCGCTCGAAATGAAACTACTCCGATGCAAATTCTTAATGATTATTATAGATCTAAATCGCCAAAGGACAAATAAATCTGAAATTCTTCGAACTTAAAAGCCAGCTTTCTCTAGTTTCTCTAAGCATCCTTCAAACAGAGAAAGAACATAACAATTAAAGCAGAAAGGAATTCAACTAACAACATCATGTCTTAAGAAATAAAAGAAAAAAATCTCTTTGGAACCTGCCACTTCTCTAAATTAACAATTGAACCATTGTGAAATTAATCAAGAACACTCGCTTTCTTCTTCTTCTTCCTTATTAAGAGAACTATGATCAGAGAGCCCAGAAACGCTAGAGTGATATCGAAGAAGAAAAAGAAGAAGAGTGATGGAATATATTACTTCCTCATGTTTGTCTGTACTGCTCCTGCGAGACCCTACACGAGCACTCCCCTAGGAGGTAGAAGGTTTTGGCATTCTCGAGGTTGAGCCGTACAGTCTTAAGGAGATCGACGAGGGCCAAATTGAGGTGCTCTCGATTGTCGATGGCGAGGTGGAGCTTGGCACGTTGAAGTGGGCATTGTTGCGCTCACGGTGCTTGAGAGACTTGGAATCCAGAGGGGAGAGGGTGGCGTCGAGAGATCGAAGGGCGGGAAGGTGGAGGCTGGGGAGGTCGAGGGCGAGGGTGTTGAGGGCGTAGGGGGTGGCATCATGGGGGCCAACGGCGATGGCGCATTCGGCCTCGCCATAGGCCGAGTGGGCGATGACATCGGCTAAACCACTATATCTCCTTTGATGCGAGCAAGGGAGGCGATGCAGGCAATGGTGTCGAAGTCGCTCTTGATGTCGTAGAAGAGGGACGGGAGGGAGGGCAAGAAGGGGAAGGGGCTCTTGAAGAGAGGGGTGAGCTTGGCAATGACATCGAGGACAGAGGGGGCGATGCAATAGGCAGAGAGGGAGAGTAAGGAGTAGGAGAGGAGGTGGAGGAGGTGGAGGAGGAGGAGGAGAGGGAGAAAGAATGTGGAAATTTTTAGGGTTTCATGAAGGAGGAGAGGGCTATAAGTTTCTTCCATATGATGGATAAGGGGGTTGAAATAGAGAAGACGAAGTTAAAGAGAGCAAGCGAGGGTTTTTTAGGGTTCTAGCATGATTTTCAGCCAAGGAAAAAGATAACGATCGAATTTTTGTTTACAACGATTTAAAACCATTGTCTTATTATTAAAATAATAACAATTTTATGCATTGTTGTCCCAACCGTTGTTAAAGATAAAAAAAATCTTTCTGAAAGATAACGATTTGAAAAACCGTTGTGAAATCCACTGTTATTTATAAAAACCATTGTGTTAAAGACAATGGATAATGTAAAATTATTGTCTTTGATGCTAAGTGTTTGGTAATAGCCAACGGTCTTAATAAAAATCATTGTCTTTTGCAAAATTCATAACATTTAAGCCAAATAAACATGTCGTTGTTAAAGCTCATTTTTCTTGTAGTGGTGTCTACCACTCCACTAAAAAACTTAGGGAAAAGTCCCTAGAGCTTCATGGAAGAACATCAGAAACCAAGATGGCAAGATGGAATCTGCTCCAGAATCTGTTGGTGCAATCGATCTCTAGAGTTTTGATATTTGTTTAATAATATATTTATTAGAGTTTGGTCAAGATTGACCTAATCATGTGATAAATCTACTAAGTAACTAGTTTTAACTTTTTTTTATTTACAAGGGGTATCTAGGCTTGCGCCCGACTAATCCGCTTGGCTGACGGCTCTGCCCCACAACCTTCAATGAGAATCCCCACCAGTCAACGAGGGTAAATCGCGGGACGGAGGCACGTGGCGACTTCACCACTGATGATATCGGTACCCAATGGCCCGACCACGCAGCAGCCTGTGATGATTTCTTCCGTCAGCATACTGCGCGCTCTACCAGGGAGGAATCGAACCCGGGAAGTGAGGGATCACCCAAGTAAGTCATTACCAATCGCGCCATGCCCGCGGGGGCTGACTAGTTTTAACTATAGGTTTGGCAAGGAGGTGATAGGTCTACCAAACGACTAATTCTAACTGGAAGTTAGACAAGGGGTAATAAGTCTACCAAGTGACTAGTTCTAACTGGAGGTTAGGCAAGGTCAGACCTTAGTCAGTGAAGTCAGGCCCTAGTGAGCGAAGCTAGGATGATGAAGTCCTGGTGAATAAACCCGGGCCCTAGTAAGTGAAGCTAAGTTGGTGAAAGTCTTAGTGAGTGAAGTCAGAAAGTGGAAAGTCTTGGTGAGTGAAGTTAGGCAATGGAAACCCTAAAGTAGGTAAGCGTAAAAGCCTTGGAGGAGCGCACTCTAAGCAAGTTTGATCTGAAGGTTTTCAGTCGACCGCGCGCAGTCGACCAGACCAGTGGATCTTGGTAAATCTAAGTATAAATTTATCAATACTATTTTACTATTATTGTTGTTGTACTAATTTAGTATTGCAGGAAAGTTTTAGTGGATCAGGTGATCAGACACTAAGCAGAATAAGTCCAAACAGGTCTAGAAGACTAGATGTTTGACAGGTGAATAAAGGTAAGTTCCTAGAGGAGAGTGTTGTGAGGTCGTGTCTCGAGGCGATGATCAAACTAATCTAAGTTGAGATCAGAATAGGTCTTACTGTTGTTTACTCATGCATATTATATATATATATATATATATATATATATATATCTATACTAATTCTATTTTTCAAGATTAATCTTTTATATGTTATTATTGTGCTAACTTTTCATGCAGATCGGTCAAAAGTTAGTTAACTAGAGGTTCGGTTGACTGAATATAGTATCAATTGACTGAATATAGTATCAGTCGACTGAACCAACTAGATTATGCCAGATTCAATATATTCGTAGGGATCGGTCGACGGATACATATATGGAATGGTGTGGGGTCGTAGATGGTAGCTTTATCCATCGACTGATCAAGAGGATTGGTCGATGGATCACATTTATTGCAGTGACAGTCGAGGACAGTTGAGCGACGAATACAAGGAAAGACACAGGGATCAGTCGACTGAACGGACGTTCCGTCGACTGAACGATGTTTTAGTTGATCGAACGTGCCTTTTATAAGGAGCTCGAGACCAGTGCTTAGATCAACTCTTCCACTCTCTCTACACTCATTCTTTGTGTTAACCAGGTGCTCAGATTCTACTACTACGACATCGGGAAGATCATCGACATGCTACCCTCAAGCCTACTTTATAGTGTTAGTATATTTACTTTTGTTCGTATTGTATTTGATCTTAAAAGGGAGTTAGTGGGTTGTTACTAACTTCCTTATATCATGTATGACATTGCTTTCTTCGAAAAGTTTTCGGAGAAAGGATTATAGTGATTGTCCATCAAGAGTGGTCGAGGACTACGAGCCTTTGAGTAGGAGTCGCCGAAAGTTCTGAACCCAGTAAAAGAAAACGAGACATTTAATTTCCATTAATTACTCTACTTTATTTTTGTTTTATGCTATGAAAAAGAAAATTTTTTGAACGATCAAAATTCACCCTCCTCTTCTCTCAGTTTCTAACGATCCTACAATTGATATTAGAGCAAGGTCACTCTGAAAAGACCTAACCATCTTTCTAAGCATTTTTTAATCTTTCTTTTCATTAATATTTTTCTTCATAATGCATTACTAATCCCAAGACAATGTTTTGGAAATTCTTTTTTTGTTTATATTCTTTTGCAAGTATGTCAATGACTCTTCAAGAAGGGCAAAACATCTATGAACCTCCAATATACGAACAAGACGACTTCAACTACTAGAAGAGAGCAATGGAATGGTTTATAGGAAGTGAAAGCTTCAACAATTTGATAACTTTAAAAAAGCTATTTCGAAAACTTGAGGCGAACACAAAGGTAATAAAATATGGTTTAATGTTTTGCCTAATAAACTCATGTGTATATTAGGAAAGTACGAAAATGATTATGATCTTTGGACTCGACTGATCGAGCTTCACGAGGATTCATCGAAGCTAGAAGATCAAGTAGAATCCAAATCTGAATCAAGATCCGAGTCTAATTATGAGTCAACATCAGAGTCTGACTAAAAAAAATTGAACCAAATCAGCTTTATTACATTAGTGACCAAAGAGGAGGTAGACAAAACCCGAGTTAGAACATGAATCCAAGTCTGAATCTGAGACGACAATGGTCGAGGGACAGAATCTAACGAGGATTCAAAAGGTAATATTGTGAATTTAAATTTTAAACACCATATAACATGTTTTAAGTGCAGTGAAAGAGGACACTACAAAAGTAAGCATCCCAAGAGTCGATCCACACAACCGGAGGCAAAGGAGAAACCAATGCCAAGAGTCTGAAAAATAAAGGAGCATATCGAATGTTTCAAGTGCAAAAGGATGAAATACTATAAAAGCCAATGCCTAGAAAGAAAATCCAAGGATTCAAGGGAAGTAACTATAGTAAGACAATTTAATTTATACAATACCTTGAATGTTTTAGACTTGTCTGGTTTAGGTTATGATAAAAAAATTAGAATTGCATGAAAAATCTAAATTAACATATTCTAGCAAGTTACTTAATAATCAAATTCAATTAATTTAGAAAATAATTTTTTAATCTTTAAAAATAAGAACTTGAAACTAAAAAAATCAAAAATTAAATTCCAACTTGAATTTTTAAAATAAAAAAAATAAATTTTCAAAGTTTAAAACTTTTAATTCAAATTTTAGAAAACTAGAAAGATAAAATAATCTTTTAAAAAAATAAAATAAATAAATTAGAAAAGATTATTAACTTACAAAATCTAAGTTATAAATAGAATTCAAATAAAAAATCAATAGGAGACGGCAAACTAGTTGTCATCTCAATAACACAACTTGCCCATTTGGGTATCTAAGATTAGTAATTAAGGTTAACTCCAACTTGTTAGGGTCTAAGTTTAGTACTAAGTCTTCTGGGTGAGAACAGTTGGTAAGCTTTGTCTTGGATTGCAATTACCTTAATGATGTCTATGTGACTCATCATAACCTGGGAGCTTACTCAAAGACGCTTACTTGGATGATCTAAAGCTACACTTAAACTAAACAAACGTTAATACTACTCTTGATAATTAAACAATAATTCATCTTACAAAATTATTGGACTATCCTAATGGAAAACCCCTAGGTGAGATGAAACAAAAAACTAACTTAAACCAAATCAAACTCATACCAAAATCAAACCAACCTAAACCAAATCAAAATCAAACCAACTTAAACCAAACCCAACTTAAACCAACTCAAACCAAACTAAGCTCAAATCTACTCAAATCAAAATCAAATCAAATCAAATGAAACCAAATCAAACCAATTTTAAACTCAAACTAATTCAAACTCAAACTAAACCAAACTCCGATTAAACTAAAATCAAAATTAAATCAAAAAATCTTATTAAAAACTTATTTAAAGCTTATTTAATTTAAAACTTAACTAAAAACTTATTTTAAAACTTAATTTAAAACTTATTTAATTTAAACTTAACAATCATCTCATACAATTTATTTGTACCATGATTGACAACCTAGAACATGAAAACCAAAAAACACAAAACAAATAAAATTACAATTAAGTTTGTTTTGAAACCCACAAATCGAAATTGTTTGACACTTATACATGCAATGATTATTCAACCTTTAAATTCTTTATTATGAGCCATGTCATTATGAGAATGGTTAAAAATGAAAAGGGATAAACAATTTTTTTTTAAAATCAATCTTAACAATTTAAATACAATCCTGAATAATCATATAACCTTAATTAATCCAATCTAAAAATAACAATTAAAGTTAATAATAATTATGCTAATCAACTTAATGAATCTAATTAAACTTGAAATCAATAATTAATTCATTACTTAAGTTTAATATAACCCAATTAATTTACTTTAAATTAATCCTTAATTCAATTAATCTTAAATTAAAATTTAACAAAAAATAAATAAATTTTCTACAAAAACTAAGTTTAACAAATTAATAAATTAATTTATTCAAAATTTAACAAACATAATCAATTAAACTATTTTAATCCCTAAATAATTTATTCAAAATTAATAATTAATTATCAATCCAGTATGACAATCAGCATAGTCCATTAAGCTAATAATTAATCTTAATTCTAATTAATTTGAAATCCAATAAAATCAATTAAACTAACGTAATTCAATTAACCCTTAATTAATCAAAATACTTTAATATCAAATTAATAATTATGTTCATTAATTTAATCAATTTAATTAGACTTAAAATCAATAATTAATTAATTATTCTTAATTAATAAATTAATTACTAACTAGAAATCAATTAATTAAATTCAACTTAACCAATGTAATTAAATTAATTAACAAAAAAACACTCAAATTGAAATGAGCAATAATTAATCTAACAAGTAATGATTAATCAAAATGTAATTATTAAAAACTAAGCAACCAAAATCTTAACTAATTCAACTAACTCGAAACCTAACACTATAATTAATGTAAATTAATCAATTCAATTTAACGAATCAATTATTCTTATAAATTCGTAGTTAAATTAATTAAGATTAACTCAATTAATCAACTTAAAAATCAACTTAATTAACCTTAAGTTATCAATTAACCATAACAATTAACCTTAATTAAATTTGAATTAAACTTAAATTAACTTAATCCAAAATAAATAGGAAAATTTTAATCTAAACCCTAATTTATTAATTCAAACAATAATTAAACCATTAATTCCCCTCTACCTCAAAATAAATCATCATTTTTAACTTAATTTAAACTCAATTAATCTAATCCAAAAATACCTTGACTTAATTAATTAAACAATCTTAATTCAATTCCAAATTATTTTAAACATGTTTATTGAAAAACAATTTAAAACTAATAACTTAAATAGTTAAATCAAAATAATAATTAATTCTAACTTAATTAATTGACTAAAATTATATCTAAATTTTAACCCATTTCAAATTTAACTTAACTTAATCAATTATTAATTCAAAACGCTAAAGTTGATATCAAAACTAATCGATTTCTTGAGCAGTCATCCTCCTTGACTTCTCTTCCCTTGGACGTCACGCACATCCTTCTCATTTACCGATATACTCTTCTGCAACTTCTCGTCCCTCCAATGTACCAAGTCCGTCAGTTCTCTTCCCGTGTCATCCTTTTTACGCGCCACGTCTTCTGCTCGATTACTTGTACTCTTAAGTTTCTACACACTTAAACACGAGGCATCAAACACAATAGAACATAATTTAACTCAGTTGATCACATCAAAATCAACCTAGGGTACTTATAAGTTGAATCGATGTCTATTGTTCCCTCAACTAGGAATGCGTCCTCACTTACTCCTGTTAGGAGATGATAGGGTTGAGCACCCCGTGGTTGACACGTGGACTGAAGAAGCTATGTGGCAATATCCACTGAGTTTGAACGACTCACTCTCTCTCTCTCTCTCTCTGACTCCCGAGACCCCCTCGGGAAGGTAGACTCTTGAGACATATGCCCGAGATCACCTCGGGAGGATAAGCCCTCGAGATCACCTCGGGGTAGCGGAGCCCAATGATCATCCTATCCGGTAGCCCGACCTTAAGTAATTGTCCCCTTTTTACGGATCTACAGATAATTATCACCAAGAATTATGGGATAATCAAGACCCATAATATGCGGTCATTAAAGTCTTAATTATCGCAACGACCTGGATTTAATTACTGCAAGGACCGTTACAAGGATTATCAACAACCGACAATTGAGGAAACATGGAGAAGAACATGGGGACACGTGTGTCCGCTGCCTCAAGTATATAAGGTATTCCAACCCCCCAGGTAAAGGGATTACGCTCATCTTACTCATACTTCTCCTTAGTTCTTTCTCTCTGAGAGACTCTCGTACTGACTTGAGCGTCGGAGTGGACTCCGCCGGACAATTTCCGACGTGTTCCCATTAACGCTCATGTTAATCTCCAAGGATAGGAGCTCTTCCCCTCTCATCATCGTCCTCATGGGTTAGACTCTGGTGACTAGCCGCCTACGTCGATTCCTTCTGGAACAAGTTTGACTCCGTCTGTGGGAATCTAAATCAAAGCACCAGAAGGAACACAGTGATGGTGGAACCAGAAGGACAACCGATCACGTTGACTAAGGAGGAGTTAGATCGATTGATTGCCTCAAGGGTGAGCTCGAACAACACCAAATCGAGCAGGCCACATCGCATCGAGTGGCTTCGGGGCAAGTAGAGATCCCCAGAATCTCCACTTTGCACCACCACCACCGAAGATCTGTCTCACCACCGATGAGGCATGCGGTGGTACCTCCAGCGCACCGGCGAGAGTCCCTAGGAGATTTGGAGAAAATTAACTTCGCCGCCTCTAGTGTTCTAAGACAAGAAGAGGGGAGAAGGGGAATAACCTAAGTGTTGGTTTCGGTTATGTATGAGAATCTTCTCCATGTCCTCGGATTAAAATTTTATTGATTAAAACAAATCTAGAAGGAACGAAATTTCCCAAGCGACCGTTTCATCATCGTACTAATTGATATGAGTGATCACTTGAACAAACTTGTTGTTCAAGCAATCTAACTCGTCTAATCATTAGCCGCGGAATAGACGATGAATAGATATTCGATTTTTGTGTTTATCTTCGGGGTCCATGATAAATAACAACATACAATTAATTAAGAAGCAAGAACAAACCAAACAAGAATTATACCTCTTGTTTACCTCGCGATCTTCTATCGTATGTCCTATCCTCTTCTTGGACGTCGTGTAGGCGACGATCTTCCAAGAGATGAAGTCACCAAGGCACCTTCTTCTCCCTTCAAGCTTGCGCTGACCACAAGAGAAGAAGTGATCTTCATCACCTTGCGCCACCGACTACCTACTTCTCCTCCTCACTGCTGTCGCCCGAAAACCTAGCTCCTCCATGCGCCGCTAGCCCTAACCTTGCTTCAAGGATGCGCCGACAAAGGAAGGCAAGAGAGGAAGACGAAGCAGAAGTAGAGGAAGAGAAAAAGGCCAAACTCTAATCACCTTTCTTCCTTCTTCCACCTTGCGGCACGAAACACCAAAAACTGCAGGATAGATCAGTAGCCAAAAATTGCAGGATTTCTAAAACTGTCTACAGAAATTTGCCTTCTTTCAATCAATAACTCAATCTTGGTGCTTGCTCACTTCTTCCAATTCAATTATCTAACTTAGAACTTAATTTCCACTTCATATTTTCCTTTTCTTTCCTTTCCTTTTCTTTTTTTTCAGCTGCTTGTTGTTTTTTTCCGATTTTTGTTTGCAGCTCACACTTCTGTTTTTTTTTTCTGTTCTAACTTCTCAATTTTTCTCTTTTTCAGCACTTTCAAACTCCATTCACACTCAACTGTACAGCTCATTTCATCTTCAACATAAACCTTTACAACCAAACTTGATACAAACACCTTCAATTGGCACCTTTGCTTGTATGTTGCCAAAAATTTCAATTGTCCTCAAAATTTGATAGAATGCTTGCATCCCCCCCCCCCCCCCCCACACACTTAAATTTTTGTTCGTCTCGGACAAAGTAACATCAAGAAGCATTAAGGTACCCAAGTCCATGCAAAATATTATGATGAACATGAAAAAGAGGGGAAAGAAAATATAGAATAAGAGTGTATCAACAAGGAAATTGCAAAAATAATATGAGAAAGGAAACAAAGTGATTTACTTCTATAAATGTGGTCCAATCATAGAAATATAGCTTTAAAAGAACCTAAGCAAGTTCTAGAGTACAATCACATGTGTGTATTACAAATATTAGTCTAATCCTCACTAGGTAAAAAGAATTCACCTCAAGTCATCAATCTAGCGTCCATAGCTAAGTAGTACTCAAGCAACTAAGAATTTTCATCCAATGGCTCAAATCCTAAGCTTTAACAACCAAATTTAATTTGCTTTCAAAGGACTCTAAAATGATATAAGAAAATCTAGATGAATACATTTATTCCTAGTCACACAAGAAATAAAATGCCAAAAGGACTAGCATGGTATCTACAATGACTTTTATGCATTCTACTCTATTCTAGCATTTATTAGCAAGAACTCACTTTAACAGAAGAATTACTACTTGAAAATATGAAAAGGATATTTACAATGAAATAAGAGCGTAAAAAGAAAACAACTCCCCTTTCAAATTGGGTAAAGAGCGCGTAGCATCCATCTTGGGAGAACTATCCTCATGTGATCATTCTAATATTTCTCAGGTTTCTCCCTCTTCAATTTAGCACAAGTATGTTCCGGAGGTTGAAGACGATTAAGGTTCAGAATCCATTCTTGGGGTAAACTGTTAAAAGTCAAAGTGAATTCGACACCTCCCACTGCATACTCCTTAGAAGTCCTTCCGGGAGGTTGTAGGCTATTAAGTTTTAGTACCCATTCGAGAAGCCTACGGGATCCTGCAAAACCATGTAGAGAAAATACCTCCCGCATGCATGAAGGGAAAGAAAGGAATGAAATATACACAACCTCAACATAAAATGAATCGAGATGTGTATCACATCCAATGAAATCAATTCTTGGTATCTCTATGAATTTATCACAATTATTTTCTACAAAAGATGCATCAAGAAACTCATCACAACCAATGAAATCAATGTTGGGTACCTCTATCAGTTTTTCACCATCAATATCTGCATAGGATGTATCAAGATATGTTTCACAACCAATGAAATCAAATTTAGGTACCTCAATGGAATTTTCACAATTAGCATCCACATATGATATATCATGAAATGTATCGCAACCAATGAAGTCAACCTCGCGTACCTCCATGAGTTTGTCACAATTAATATTCACATAAGATGTATCAAGACATGAATCACAACCAATAAAATCAACATCCATGAGTTTTTCACAATCAGGCTCAATACAAGATGAATCAAGAGATGTAACACAGCCAATGAAATCAATCTCAGGTTCTTCAATCAGATTTCCACAATTAATATCTACAAAAGATGTATCAAGAAATTTATCACAACACACAAAATCAATTTTAGGCACCTCTATAGAATTTTCACAATCAGTATCTACATGGAATGTATCAAGAGATTCATCACAACCAATAATAGGTACCTCAATGAATTTTTCTAAACAATGAGCAGAAATACTTACCTGGTCATACTGAAGAATACCTGGAGGTTCTTTAAGAGTAGATGTATTTATAGCCTCCTCCTGGTCAAGTAAGGGCTCCTCTTCAAACTCAGGTTCTGGTGGGCATTCAACTAACTCAGGCGATTCTTGGGTTCTTGTTTCCACCATGCAAGTCCTTACACTTTCTGGCTTGTCCTCTAAATCTTCTAATGTATCCATCACTGTTGGTGGTCCCTAGGGCTCTGTGCAATCCCCTACATCTGTAGACTCATCTCCAAGGCATGTTTTATCAACCATATCTGCAACAACCATATTAGAAGAATTAGGACCAACAATAACAATATTATCACAAAATAAAAGTCTAGAATAGTCCTGTGGAGCTTCAGCTTTGAATTCAAGGTTGTCACATGCTTTTCCATCCATCTCCTCCAATGCCTCTGTCTCTATTGCATCTTCAACCTTATCTAAGATAAAATCTCCTCCCACTATGTCAAGTGAAACATCATCAGCAATTAACTCTGCCTCAACAGTCTCATCTGGAATACCCATACTAATGCTAGGAGGATCCTCTCTGGGTTGTTGTGGGGTAGGTTGTCTCCCTATCATTTTAGAGTCTCTTGGTTCTTCCTCTTGAGCTGAAAATTTTGGAAGTGAACTCTGATCATGAATTTTAGGAGGAATCACTGCTGTAGGTGCCCTGATTTTGCTGAATTCTTCTTCCATTTCCACAAAAATTGCAAGATCAATTGAAGAATGTCTTAGGCTTGCACTAGGGTCACCTTGAACTGATATAAAATCAACTCCTGGGTTGTTTTAAGTAGGGAAATAAGATGCTAAAAATTTTTCAGGAAAATCGACATTTGAAGTGTTTAAACTTGAAACAACCTCTTCATTCCTCCAAGTTAGATCACAATCATACCCCTTAAGATTTTGAGTAGCTTGAGAAGGTGATTGGCTTGATTCTTGTGCTTGTATTAGATTCATTTTACAAACCAATTGTTCAACGTGTCTCTCAATGTTTTGTAGCGAAGAATGTTGTGCACTTCGTTGTTGTATCATTTGCTGCATAATCTCCCCAAGCCTTTGTTGTTGAGCCTCAAGCTCACTGGAATCCTCAAATTCTCCTTGATTGGCGTGAACCTCTTGTTGGTCTGGAAAGGTAGCATAAGGTTGCTGAAAAGTATAAGTAGGCTGTGAATTCTGAAAATCAAGTTGTTGGGGCTAATCAAAAGAATAATTGGGCTGCTGAAGTTGTTGAAAATTAGTTTGACAACTTGGTGGAGGTTGCTGAAATTGTAACTCAGAAATTGTTGATCTGCTTGCTGAAAGTGTTGGTTGAAAGGTTGAAAATTCTGGGCTATGAAGATGGAAAATCTTGCTGAAAATTCTGGAATGGTGGCTGATAAACTTGCTGTGAAGGTTGTTGATGTAGTCTGACCCTGATTGTTATTTTGGTGTTTACACCGATTTTAGTTTAGGTTAATGAGATGATTGAGATTAAGTCCTGGTCGGTGACTAGGTGAAGTGGAAAATTCCTAGCTTGGAAAGCTAGGTTGGATGAAACCCTAGCTTGGAGGGACAGGTCCTAGCTTAGAGGGCTAGGTTGATGAAACCTGGCTTGGAGGGCCAGGTCCTAGCTTGGAGGGCTAGGTTGATGAAACCCTGGCTTGGAGGGCCAGGTCCTAGCTTGGAGGGCTAGGTTAATGAAACCCTGGCTTGGAGGGCCAGGTCTTAGCTTGGAGGGCTAGGTTGATGAAACCCTGGCTTGGAGGGCCATGTCCTAGCTTGGAGGGATTGGTTGATGAAACCCTGGCTTGGAGGGCCAGGTCCTAGCTTAGAGGGCTAGGTTGATGAAACCCTGGCTTAGAGGGCCAGGTCCTAGCTTGGAGGGCTTGGTTGAAGTCTCGGTGAGTGAAACTGGACACGGAGTCTTGGTCCGAGGGACTGAGCACGAGTCAGGGGAGGCTAGGAGCCAATACTCATGACATAGAGTGGGTTTTGCCTTGGCTGGATCGGTCTGGTGACCGATCGGGGAAGTTGGCACGATCCTGTTGCGTGGATCGGTCTGGTGATCGATCCGGTAATGTCTGATCGGTCTGGTGATCGATCAGGGAGCATACAGTAACTTTGTTAGGCTACTGATCGTCTGTTGACCGATCAGGGAGAGCTCTAGATCGGTCTGGTGAACGGTCAGGGAGAGGTCAGTAGCCTTGGGAGAAACCGTTGATCGGTTTGCTGGACTGATCAAATGACGCGGGCTCTCACTATGACCGATCAGGAAGGAGCCTGATCGGTCAGGGAGTGCTCTGATCGATCTGGTGACCGATTAGTGGGGTTGGCAGGCGAAAGCTAAAGGTTTGCACTCAGCTGATGGATCGGACTGGTGACCGATCCCCAGTACTTGATTGGTCAGGGTGACCGATCAAAGATGAGCTCGCGATATCACTTTCCTCGCTGTGGATCGATCAGGTTGGAACCTGATCGGATTGAACCCATCCTGATCGGTCTGGTGACCGATCAGGAGTCACTCTGATCGGTCTGGTGACCGATCAGTAGCTGACAGCTTTAATTCAAAAACGCTGTCAGAGTTCTGATCGCGTTCTGATTTCTGTCGATACGCTACTGATCTCTGCTCCTAACTTCTGATTGTTGATTCTCTATTGATCTGCTGAGCTAATGAGCTGCTAAGTGTACAGGTAAATCAGGTTTACTCAGGGAGAGTCAAACTGAGGCTTTATCTACAGCAGGTTTGGTTGTTTGCTTCCGCAGGTTATAACGTCCTCTGGCGCAAGCTGCAATGGCTGAGAAGCTGATGACCTGGGGCTCGACTAGAGAGTGTTGGTGTAATTTACACTAACGGTCAAACTCAAGTTTTGATGAATGACAAACAGGTTAAAGTTAGGTTGTTATGGTTCTAATCTCTTTACCAAGTGTGCAGGGTTGAAAGACTTAGGACCAGACACTAGGCTGAAGTCCAGGATGGTTGAGTCCTGGCAGAAAGTCCAGTTGGGTCCGCGAGGCCTGACAACTGGCTGAAGACCAAGTTGGTGGAGACTTGGCAGAAAGATCAGGGTGGTTGAGTCTTGACAAAAAGTTCTGGTAGGTCAAGAAGTCAAGTAAAACTGCACAAAGGGTAAGTAAGGTAAGTCACTGGAGGAGCGAACCAGTGAGGACGGGTCCCATTTTGGGACTTTAGGCGCGGTCCAACTTAGACCCATTTGGGTGATCTAAGTTGAGTCCTGGTTAGATCTTGGTCTGGATGTGGACGGGATCTAATTACCTTTGAATATTTCACATTTTAGTCCATTTTATTATTATACTAACTCTGGTTTACAGGGTTTATTTGGTATATGGACTAAGTTGATTTTGCAGGTGAATTCTGCAAAATTAATCCTCATTATTTTTTTAATTTGAAATTTTATTAAAGAATAAATTTATTCTTATTGATAATAATAAATTCATTCCTATTATTATTATCCACAGCTTGGGTAAGATGAATTTCTATTCCTATTATTTTTTTTGTTAATAGAAATTCAAATGATGGATAAAGCAGATTGAGTTGTGCTACTTCAAATGATGGATAAAGCGCTGCACAAAAATAGGATCGCTGCACAAAAATAGGATCTGGATGAAACTCAAAGCTCGAGAAGTCCTCTATAAAAAGCATGAGAATTAGCACAGAAAAGAAAGTGATAATTCGAACAGTGCCATCATCTCTTCTTCACGCTTTCACGCTCGGTGCTTCCACGCTCTTTTGCTACGGCCTGTCTTCCAACTCGTCTACGTCCAATTACTGCTGGAAGACCACCCTTAACATCCAAACTCATTCAGATAATTTTTTTTGGTAACGATTTTATTACTGCATTATCTGTACTCATTTCTATTAGAGAGTGTGAGGTTGTCACACTCTCTATCGTCTGTATTCGCCTACTCTACCGGGGGTCTCCGGTAGAGAGTTTTAGTGAATTGCCCACAGAAAAGGTCCGAGGGACCTGGGCCTTCGAGTAGGAGTCGCCGAAGGCTCCGAACGAAGTAAAACTCGTTCGTGTTTTGTGTGTTCGTTTTTTTATCATTTCTTTTGTTTCCGCTGTGCACGACTTTACAAACACATTCTTTTTACTCTGAAAAATATATTTTTTAAAACACACGTGATTCACCCCCCCCTCTCACGTGCATTCCGATCCTACAAGTGGTATCAGAGCCAAGTTCGCTCTGAATCGGTGCAACCACCGTAAGAGCAGGGGGAAATCTGTTTTGTGTCTTTTGTTGCATGATCTAAATTTGGTATTCTTGCCTAAATTTAGTTATTTTTCTCGTTCGTTGGTTTTACTTGAATCTGGTGCAACACCATTCAAGTTGCTTTTCGTTAGTTTATCCTTTCCCGCACTACTAATCCAAGACCCAGTCTTGGGATATTTTTTCTACTTTTATTTCGTGTGCACAGAATTTAAATGGCCCAAGGTGAAGGCTATAGCACTGCCCGCCCTCCCCTCTTTAATGGGGAAGACTTTCCCTACTGGAAGAGAAGGATGGAGGTTTATCTGAAGACCGACATGGATCAGTGGTTCGCAGTTCAAACAGGCTACACACCGCCAATGGATGAGGGAAATAATGCTCCACTGAAGCCCGACAGATGGAACCCGGAGATGAAAAAAAAGGCTCAGACCGAGTTCAAAGCTCAGAACACCCTCCAGTGCGGACTTACCAAAGAGGAGCTAAACAGAATTGGACCAACCGACTCGGCGAAGGAGCTATGGGACAAATTAACAGAATTACATGAAGGCACTTCTGATGCAAAGGTAACAAAGAGAGATCTGTTATTGAATAAGTTATTTAACATAAAAATGCAGGAAGGAGAATCAGCAAGTCAACTCCACGCCCGGATTAAGAACATATTGAATGGACTCCACATGATCGGGCACAAACAGGAGAACCGGGACATCATAAGGTATGCGTTAAATGCGTTCCCTAGAAATTCACTATGGGCATCTATTATAGATGCCTATAAAATTTCTAGGAACCTTTCAAAAATTAATCTGGATGAACTATTTTGTGAATTAGAGCTGCATGAGCAAACTAACGCCAAGGTCGAGAAAGGGCTAGCTTTATTTGCAGGTTCACCAAAAGAAGCCAAATCAAAGAGAAAAATTCAAGAAGAACCTGAAGATGAGTCAGACTCTGACTCAGATGAAGAAGAACAACTGGTGAACTTGGTAAGAAAAATGTTCACCAGAAGGAAGAACAAATTTTCAAAGAAAGATATTCAAAAGGTAATGAAGCCCTCCAGCACTGAAGGTAAAAGCAAAATGATCTGCTTCGGCTGTAACAGAAAAGGGCACTTCAAACATGAATGCCCTTACAAGAAGGAGGACCAACCCACTAAGAACAAAAAGAAGAAGGCTCTTCAAGCCACGTGGGATGAAAGCTCGGACGATTCCGACGATGAACAACCAAAGAACGCATGCTACCTCGCACTGATGGCAATCGGACCAGAATCGGACTCGGAGCAAGACGAGGATTCCGAATACGAGTCGAGGCAAGAGATCGGACTATTTTCGGACGCTCGACTAAGGTATATTTAGATTCAGTGAATGAAAAGTTCTTTAAAATTATTTCTGTCTTAAATAAGAGATTAGATGCATCTGAGCTTAGTACTGATCAGCTCCTTAAGGAAAATCAAGACCTTAAGGAGCAAATTCTAAATCAAAACACAACTGAATTAAACTCAAAAATTTCTGAACTTGAAAATGAAAACTCCACCCTTAAGGGTGAAGTTCAAAAACTTAAGGATCTACTAGCAACTTTTACAACTCGATCCAAGAACCTTGACCTTATACTTGGATCACAAAAGGGCATGTACAATAAGTCTGGGATAGGTTTTAAATCAGGATCGCCCAAAGATCCTTTCTCTCCTTTGTCCACTCACGCAAAAAGCAATGTAAGGCATGGGTCCGAAGCTTACCTAACAAAGCAAGTAGGGCAGAATCAATATTATGTTCCCAAAAGGACATTCATTACATTGACCCTAAACACCCCACCTATCATTTAGGGGGAGGCTCCAAACTAGTTGGCACCTCAAAATCAGCCTTTGCCCAGTTGGGCACTTAGGACTAGTCTTAAAAGTTAATCTGACTCTTGACCTACTTAGTATTAGGGTGGGTCGAGATAACGGTACGCTAGACAGACTCTCGGGGAGAACTAGCCGAAAAC
>JAGFNQ010006750.1:63816-122502 GCA_024364735.1 Boesenbergia rotunda | reverse complement strand
GAAAATAAAATAGCTTTTCTTTCTTTTCTTTCTTATCTGTAAATGCCTTGGCATTTTCTCGAGCACCTTGCGTGCTAAAATCCCTAAGTCTTGACTTTTGGGGATTTCTTAAGGCCTTGGCCTTTTCTTTTCTTATCTTTATCTTCTCTTTTCTTTTCTCATAGCTTTTCTTGGACCCTAACCTCATATAGGGTACTCAATAAAATATATGTAAGCATATAATGAACTAAGATCACATGCAAAAATCTTAACAAGAAGGAAATATCTCTTTTAAAAACTTTTAAGGGAAATTCTTGCGGAAAAACCGCCTCTTACTGTAGGTGAGCAGTACTTACATTGATATCTTGGACTTACAACCAAGAACGGCGTCGGAGGTTCGAGAGAAACTTGAGATCTCGGAGATTTCTTCGCGCCTACGCGTTCCTCTCGTCGAGACGAACGAAACGCTCTAATCCTCCTTGCTTCTTCCTTAGCCGGCGCCCCCTTAGAGGAGGAGAGGGGGTGGTGTTGGCGTCGCCCAAGAGGGGGAGAGGTCGGCGTGAGGGTTTGGAGAGGAGAGAAATAAAACTTCTCTCTTTAATCATCTATTTATACTTATGGGGCGGATTGACCTAACTCCTCTATAAATATATTTCTCTCCACCATTTGTTGTGCTTGATACCCTAGCCTAGCCGGTCGCGCTCGCGCCTGGTCTCCTGCTGGTCGCGGGTTCGAACCCCCTGCTGCCCTTAAACGTTTTTTCTTTTTTAAATATACTAAACGGACTCGGAAAATTCCATAAAAATATTCTAAAAATCCCTAAAAATATCTAGAATATTTCTAAACCATTTTTAAATAATTCTAAGGACTTTAAGAACTAAAAATGAGAATTTTGGGGTGTTACAACTAGCCGAAACTATCTCGACACATCCTAGACTAGTTAGACCAGGGTGTCTCAACAGGTAGGGTTAAAGTACAACTTCCTTAAGCATCTTTGTCTAGAAAGAGGTTGTTGCTCCAATAAGGCTTCGGCCAAAGAAGGCCCCTATGCCTCGCCTCCCGCCTGGAAGCTAATTATCGAAGTATACTTTTAAACTACTTCTTGTCAAACCCGAATCTAACAAAAGGTCATATTAATTTCTTTTATGAATCAAACTCAAACTCATCTCACACAAATCATAGGATCCCTTTGTTTGATAACTTAGATCAAGTGAGATGAATAAGGATAATAAGTTCAAATCATTGATTGATAATTTAAAACTCAAACTTGAATTTAAAATCTTACCTTTTAAATCCAAATTTAAATATCAATTAAATCAAAATTCAAAATTTAAACTTAGCTCTTAATTAATTCAAATTTCAAAATCAAATATTAATTCAATTGTTTTCAAAACTCTTTTTAAGTTTTTTTTAATCTCAAATTTTTTTTTAAAAAAATTTTTAAGTTTTTTTCTCAATTTTTTTTAAAAAATTCTTTTTAAGTTTTTTTTATTTTTTTCTTCAAAAATTCTTTTTAAGTTTTTCAAAATTCAAATGTTTTCTATTTTCAATCTTTTTCAAAAATGTAAACTTAAATTAAAATTAACCTTTTCAAAAAGATTAAACTGAACTTCAACTTGAATTCTAACCAATCCTACTTAACTGTAGGAAAATAAATGGATTATCGACAGTGGGTGCTCCAGACACATGACTGGGGATCCCACCAAGTTTACAGAACTCAAGTACAAATGACAAGGGACCGTTGCTTTTGGAAACAACGGTAAACTTAAGGTAATTGGTCTAGGCAATATTGAACTTGAATCTGATTTTATAATTAAAAATGTCTTACTCGTTGAGAACTTCTATTTTAATTTACTAAGTATTAGTCAATTATGTGACACTGGATATAAGGTTAAGTTCTTATCTAATGAATGTCTGATCAAACACACTGACAACCCCGACATCACACTTAGAGGACATAGGCACAACAACATTTATGAAATTAGATTAACCCGACCCTTAGCAAACTGCCTTTTAACCCATAAGGATGAGAGTTGGCTTTGGCATAGAAGACTTGCACACATTCACTTTAGAAAACTACCTACACTAAATGGCTTAGTTAGAGGCCTACCAAAATTAACTAACCTTGAGTCAACCATATGTAATGCTTGCCAACAAGGAAAACAAACTAGATCAACTCACAAACCAACTAATCAAACTCAAACTAAATCAATTCTTGAATTAATTCACCTAGACCTGTTTGACTCACATGGGGTAAAATCAATTAGTGGGAACCTATATTGTTTAGTAATCATCGATGACTATTCAAGATTCACTTGGGTCAAATTCCTAAAAAATAAAGATGAAACATTTGAAATATTTACTCAATTTTGTAAACTAACAGAAAATGAAAAAGGGGTGAAAATTAAAAGACTTAGGAGTGATAATGGCGGAGAATTCAAAAACCAAAAATTTAACCAATTCTGTTTAGAAAATGGCTACCACCACGAATTCTCCTGCCCTAAAACACCTCAACAAAATGGAATTGTAGAAAGGAAAAATAGAACACTACAAGAAGCAACCAGAACAATGCTCAATGAATTCAACCTACCTAAATACCTTTGGGCTGAGGCTGTCAGTACAGCCTGTTATGTACAAAATAGAATAACTATAAATAAAAATTTAGGAAAAACCTCATTTGAAATTTACTATAACAAACAACCTAATGTTAAATATTTTAAAGTATTTGGATGTAAAGTGTATATACTAAATACGAGAGAACACTTAGGAAAATTCACATCTAAGGTTGAAGAAGGTATCTTTTTAGGTTATTCTCTTACCAGTAGAGCCTATAGAGTTTATAACAAAACAACTCTAAGGATTGAAGAAACTACAAATGTAAAATTTGATGAAAAATCTAGTCCAAACAAATCTGATCAAACCATCTATCAACCCATTGATTTTATCAGGTCCAGCACCAACCCAGATGAAAACCCAACTGAAGACCAAGACCATGATCTAATTGAACCTGAACCTGAACCCAACCAAACTAGAACTGTTCGAGTTAGCTCAGCCCACCCAACTGATCAAATCATAGGTGATCCAGAATTAAGGGTTCAGACTAGGTCAGCTTTTAGAAACCTTAGCCAGATTGCCTTAATTTCCAAAATTGAACCCAAGTCTGTAGAAGAGTCCTTACTTGACCCTGATTGGATCATAGCTATGCAGGAAGAGTTAGCCCAATTTGAACGTAATCAAGTCTGGGATTTAGTACCCTTACCTAAAGGTAAAAAGTTTATTGAAACTAAATGGGTCTTTAGGAACAAGCTTAATGAACAAGGTGAAACAGTTAGAAACAAGGCCAGGTTAGTAGCTAAGGGGTTTAGCCAGGTAGAGGGACTTGATTATGATGAAACCTATGCACCTGTAGCTAGACTTGAGTCCATTAGGATGATTTTAGGTTATGCAGCCCATAAGGGATTCAAGTTGTATCAAATGGATGTTAAGTCAGCCTTCTTAAATGGTCTAATTAAGGAAGAGATTTATGTAGGTCAACCCCCAGGTTTTGAAAGCTTAGAATATCCTGACTATGTTTTTAAACTTAAGAAAGCTCTGTATGGACTTAAGCAAGCCCCTAGAGCTTGGTATGAAAGACTGTCTAACTACCTAGTATCTAAAGGCTTTAACCAAGGTAAAATTGATCCAACTCTATTTGTTAAGACCTTAAAATCTGATATTTTTATAGCCCAAGTATATGTAGATGATATAGTATTTGGCTCAACTAACTCAAATTTTTTGCAAGAATTTATAACTTTAATGGAAAATGAATTTGAAATGAGTTTAGTAGGTCAATTAACCTTCTTTTTAGGGCTACAAATAAAACAAACTAGTGAGGGTACTTTTGTCTATCAACAAAAATACACTAGAGAACTACTTAGAAAATTTGGAATGGGTAATGCAAAAGAAATCAAAACACCTATGTCTACCAATCAGACCATAGACAGTGACCCAAATGGCAAACCTGTTGATCTTAAGTATTATAGAAGTGCCATAGGCAGCCTCCTTTACCTAACTGCAAGTCGACCTGATATTCTCTTTGCAGTTAGTATGTGTGCTAGGTATCAAACCTGTGCTAAAGAATCACATCTAACCCTAGTTAAAAGAATATTTAGGTATCTTAAAGGGACAGAAAATTTAGGAATTTGGTACCCTAGAACAGCCCAATTTGAACTTATTGGATTCTCTGACTCAGACTATGCTGGCTGTAAGTTAGATAGAAAAAGTACTAGTGGTGGGTGTCAACTACTAGGACCCTCACTAGTTAGTTGGTTCAGTAGAAAACAACATTGTGTTGCCCTATCTACCACTGAAGCTGAATATATAGCTATGGGAGAATGTGTAGCCCAGTTACTTTGGATGATGCATACCTTAAAAGACTTTAACTTAGAGTTTAAGAAAGTTAAAATCTTTATAGATAATCTAAGTTCAATTAACCTAACCAAAAACCCAGTCCACCACTCTAGGACCAAACATATAGAAATTAAGCACCATTTTGTTAGAGATCATGTAAATAAAGGGGAAATTGAACTTAATCATGTTGAATCTAAGGCTAACTTAGCAGATATATTTACTAAACCGCTCCCTGAATCTGAATTTAGCAATTTAAGGAGGTTAATAGGAATGTGTGTTGTAGACTAGGACTAACCTGATCATTTTTACCTTTTTGATAAATCAACTCACATATTCTGCTTGACACTTAATTTTTTTTAACTTAATTTTAGTATTCAAACTTCAGTTTTCAATACTAACCTGATCATGTATTTTTTAATTTTTTTTGAAAAAAAAAACTTGATTTCCAAAATTGAGTTGGATGTTTAAAACTTGACTTCGAAGTTGGAGGACTTAGCCTAAGTTTGACCCCTAGAACTGCATGAACCTATAGATCTAGGTAGCCACATCTCACAAAACACATTAAGGTTAATTTGCTTGTGCCTGCAAAACATAGAATGCTTGTGAGATGCATAGGACTTTGCCTGGACTTCAGAATGCTTAAGTCTGTGCATTGTAGCAAGTCTGGGCATTAAATACCAACTTCATATTGATCAAGTCAAGTAGTTTTTCTAAGCTAGACACTAAAACTTGACTTGACTAATCTGGTGAACACTACTATTCTTTAGATAGTTAGCTAGTAACTAAAATTAGACATCTAGAATGGACTAAAATTCTTACTTAGTTTAGGAGGAGCTTAAGTCAAAATCTTTCTTATTTTGTGTGTCTTTCAAATATGTTGGTTGAAAATTATTTTTGAGAATTTTACTTAACCTTGAAATTAGTTTTCAAACTATTCCTAAATTTTTTTAAGCCTTTTTCTCTCTTTTGAAAACAGTGTTGAAAGAAATTCTTTTTGGAAAATTATCCTTAGCTTTCACTTATTTTGTTTAAACTAGCTTTATGAAAATCGTTTGAAAATATACTTTGAATCTAGCTTGTTAAAGCCATGCTTGAAATTTGGCCTTACAATCTTATCCTTAAACACTATCTTCAAGAAAGAAATAAAAACACTATCTTCAAGAAAGAAATATACATGGGGCGAATTTTCTTTACAAAATACTTATTACCCCTATCTTCTACAAATACCTTAACCCTTGAAATATTTTTTTTAATATTTTCACCTATTTTGAAAAACTCTTGTAAACATGTTTGACTATTTTGTTACTCCTTGAAAATATTTTGGAAAATCCTTTTTGCTAAACAATCATTTTCTGTGATTTCAAATACTTAGATTTTTGTCTCTAAGCATTACATCTATATCTTTTGAAAAAAAAATGATTTATTGAAGTCAAATTTAGACACTTCTGTTTTTAACCTAGTCCATTTTATGTTAAATTGAGAATTTGACTTCCCCCTTCTGGATTAGTTCAGAATCTTGGTCTGTTTTTTAAGCACCATTTTTATTTTCTTAATCCTTGAGTGCTTATTATTTGTTTAAGACTTGGTTGCCTAATATCTCTTTATGTTGATGAATGCCAAAGGGGGAGGGTTATACGGTTAAGAGTTAGAAATTAAAACAACCTTGATTTTAGAGCATGTCATTTACATATTATGGGTGTACTTATTGCTGTTACATGTTATTTTTCTAATTTTAACCCAGGTTGTCATTGCATCAAAAAGGAGGAGATTGTTGGTGTAGTTTACACTAACGGTCAAACTCAAGTTTTGATGAATGACAAACAAGTTAAAGTTAGGTTGTTATGATTCTAACCTCTTTACCAAGTGTGCAGGGTTGAATGACTTAGGACCAGACACTAGGCTGAAGTCCAGGATGGTTGAGTCCTGGCAGAAAGTCCAGTTGGGTCTGCGAGGCTTGACAACTGGCTGAAGACCAAGTTGGTGGAGACTTGGCAGAAAGATCAGAGTGGTTGAGTCTTGACAAAAAGTCCTGGTAGGTCAAGAAGTCAAGTAAAACTGCACAAAGGGTAAGTAAGGTAAGTCACTGGAGGAGCGAACCAGTGAGGACGGGTCCCATTTTGGGACTTTAGGCGCGGTCCAACTTAGACCCATTTGGGTGATCTAAGTTGAGTCCTGGTTAGATCCTGGTCCGGATGTGGACGGGATCTAATTACCTTTGAATATTTCACATTTTAGTCCATTTTATTATTATACTAACTCTGGTTTACAGGGTTTATTTGGTATATGGACTAAGTTGATTTTGCAGGTGAATTCTGAAAAATTAATCCTCATTATTTTTTTAATTTGAAATTTTATTAAAGAATAAATTTATTCTTATTGATAATAATAAATTCATTCCTATTATTATTATCCACAGCTTGGGTAAAATGAATTTCTATTCCTATTATTTATTTTGTTAATAGAAATTCAAATGATGGATAAAACAGATTGAGTTGTGCTACTTCAAATGATGGATAAAGCGCTGCACAAAAATAGGATCGCTGCACAAAAATAGGATCTGGATGAAACTCAAAGCTCGAGAAGTCCTCTATAAAAAGCATGAGAATTAGCACAGAAAAAAATAGTGATAATTCGAACAGTGTCATCATCTCTTCTTCACGCTTTCACGCTCGGTGCTTCCACGCTCTTTTGCTACGGCCTGTCTTCCAACTCGTCTATGTCCAATTACTGCTGGAAGACCACCCTTAACATCCAAACTCATTCAGATAATTTTTTTTTGTAACGATTTTATTACTGCATTATCTGTACTCATTTCTATTAGAGAGTGTGAGGTTGTCACACTCTCTATCGTCTGTATTCGCCTACTCTACCGGGGGTCTCCGGTAGAGAGTTTTAGTGAATTTCCCACAGAAAAGGTCCGAGGGACCTAGGCCTTCGAGTAGGAGTCGCTGAAGACTCCGAACGAAGTAAAACTCGTTCGTGTTTTGTGTGTTCATTTTTTATCATTTCATTTGTTTCCGCTGTGCACGACTTTACAAACACATTATTTTTACTCTGAAAAATATATTTTTTAAAACACACGTGATTCACCCCCCCCCTCTCACGTGCATTCCGATCCTACAGAGAGGATTCAGTGAGTCCAGAGGAGGTCAAGCGTAGCTGGCATGTTGCAGGTGAGCAGCTGGGAGCTGCCGCAGAGGAGCGTCTGTGACCTGACGATGGAAGCAGGTTAAGTTGTAAAGTGGAGAAGGGGCTGGGGAGTTCTCAAGATCGAAAGCTTTTGCTCCATCACTTGTGCGATCACTCTGAATCTTGAAGCTTTGAGCAACACTCTGATACTTGAGCACTTGGAGGAGACAGAGAGCTTGGCGAGTCCATCAGCAAGAAGACACGAAGAGCAGGGAGTTCTTGCGTGAGATCTGTGCTGAGTGGAGCTCGGGAGAAGCTCTCTTGTGTTCCTTTGGTTCCTAGTGCTTTGTAAGCCTCCTTGTTTAACTTCATTACTTTGATTGAAACTTTGTGGAGAGGTTACTCCACCGAGAAGGAGGTTCCATTTGATATTCGAATGTTCTGGGGCTTGATCTATCGACGATCAAGGGATCTCCCACCTCACGGGCACGCCAAGGAGTAGGGGCAAGTTATCCCCGAACCTTGTAAACGATCCTTGTTAGCGTTTTGGGTTGTTTTTCATTTCTGCATAGTTTCTGTTCTTGTATTGCTTCCGCTGTGCTACTAACATTCAAGTGCAGAAGTTTTAATAGATCAAAGCAATTTGTGTGTCTGGCTACATTCACCCCCCCCCTCTCTAGCCATCCAAGCACCAACAAGTGGTATCAGAGCTTGGGGCTCTGTTCAAGCGGCTTAACATCCGTGAGCTATCAACGATGGCTTTGAGAGAAGGATTTAGCACCACCCGACCTCCCTTCTTCGATGGTTCAGATTTTCAGTATTGGAGGTCTCGCATGGAATACTATCTCAAGACCGACATCGGAATGTGGTTCTCCGTGAAGGAGGGCTTCATTCCTCCAAGAGACGCAGAGGGAAAAGAATTGGAATCTTCCCGTTGGTCAGCTGAGCAAACCAGAAAAGGTGAAGCCGATGCGAAGGCGGTGGTGACCTTACAATGTGGAATGAACAAAGACCAACTCATCAAGGTTGGTCCCTTTACAAGCGCAAAAGATTTGTGAAACAAGCTCATCGAGCTTCATGAGGGCACCCGAGATTCGAGAATAGCCAAGAGGGACTTGTTCCTCAATCAACTACAAAACCTCTCCATGAAGGAGAGTGAAACGGTAAGTGAACTTCATAGTAGGTTCAAAGAAGTTCTCAACGGTCTCCATTCCATTGACGAAAAGGTCGAGAACCGCGACCTTGTGAGGTATGTGTTAAAAGCTTTTCCAAGGAATATCTTGTGGTCATCCATGGTGGATGCCTACAAGGTTTCTAAGAATTTATCAATTGTAAAATTAGATAACTTATTTTGTGAAATGGAGCTACATGAGATGGCTAACAAAGGCCCCAAGGAGAAGGGGATTGCCTTTGTTGCAGGGGAAAAGACCAAGAAGAAGGAGAAGAAGAAGGAGAAGGAAGTCTCTTCATCTTCATCTTCATCTTCATCCGAGTCCGAGTCCGAATCCGAGGAGGATGGCAGCGAGTCTTCTTCCTCCGAGATGGCCAATTTTGTTAGAAGAATGATGAGGAAGAGCCGGCGCTTCAAGGGTAAAGGTAACCCTAGTGAAGTTAAAATTGATAAGTCTAATGTTACTTGTTATGAGTGTAGCAAGAAAGGACATTTCAAGAAGGATTGTCCAAAACTCAAGAAGAAGGAGGAGAAATCAAAGAAGAAGAAGAAGGCCTTGAAGGCCACATGGGATGAATCATCCTCTAGCTCATCCGATGAAGAGAAGGAGGAGAAGAGTACATGCCATGTAGCAGTCATAGTTCTTGAAGATCAAGAGAGCAGTGATGAATCAATGGACTCTTCAAACGCAACTTCATCATCTTCGGATGATGAAGAGGTAATCTCTCCCGAATTGGATAAATGCTATATAACCATTGCTTGTTTAACCGATTTATTGAAAAAGTCAAAAGAAAAAGTTAAATCATTGAAATTAGAGGTTGAACAATTAAAATCCTCTAGGGATGAGGATGTTGATGATTTGCATGTAGAAATGCTAGAAGATGAAAACAAATCTTTAAAGAGTGAGGTTGAGAGACTCAAGAGTGTTCTTGAGAAGTTTTCAACTAGCTCTAAGTCTTTAGATATGATTTTGAATGCACAAAGGGCAGTTTACAATAGGGTCGGTATTGGTTACCGACCTAAAGAACCATCATTTGTCTCCTTGATGTCTAAGACTGATGTTAGACCACTTAAGACTCCTAGGGTTCAAAAGAAAGTGGTCAAGGCATGGGTGCCTAAGTCTTGCGTAGTAGGTGCTTTAGGTTCCAAGATTTGGATACCTAAATCCTCTATTTTTCGTATTGTGTAGGTCATGATTGAGGGGGAGCATCTATCAACTTGGTTCGTTGATAGTGGGTGCTCCAAACATATGACCGGTGATAGATCCTTATTCACTACCCTTCAAAGAAAAAGTAGAGGTAATGTTTCCTTTGGTAATAATGGTAGTCTTAAGGTTATAGGGATAGGAGACATTCCACCGAGAAGGAGGTTGCTTACTATCCGGATTTTCCGGGGCTTGATCTGCCGACGATCAAGGGATCGCCCACCTTACGGGCACGCCAAGGAGTAGGGGCAAGTTATCCCCGAACCTTATAAACCCTCTTGTTAGCGTTCTTGTGTTTGTTCTTAGCTTAGGGTTCATTTCTGCATACTCTGTTTTCCTTTAGCTTCCGCTGTGCTACTAACGTTTGAGTGTAGAAAAATCAAAAAGTGGTAAACTTTAAGTGTCTGGCTACATTCACCCCCCCTCTAGCCATCCAAGTTCCAACAAGTAGTATCAGAGCTTGGGGCTCTGTACAAGCGGATTAACAACCGAGAGTCAACTACAATAGCTTTGAGAGAAGATTTTTCCACCACCCGACCTCCCTTCTTCGATGGAGCAGATTTTCAATATTGGAGATTGAAGATGGAGTACTATCTAAAGATGGATATCAACACTTGGTTCGCTGTGAAGGAGGGTTTTATCCCTCCAAAGGATGATGAAGGCAAAGAATTAGAATTATGGCGCTGGACGGCTGAGCAAACTCGGAAGAGTGAAGCTGACGCGAAGGCGGTGGTGACCCTACAATGTGGCATGACAAAGATCAACTCATCAAGGTTGGTCCCTTCACAAGTGTAAAAGATTTGTGGAATAAACTCATTGAACTCCATGAGGGCACCCGAGATTCAAGAATCGCCAAGAGGGATTTGTTCCTCAACCAACTCCAAAACCTCTCAATGAAAGAGAATGAAACCGTAAGTGAGCTACATGGTAAGTTTAAGGAAGTTCTTAATGGTCTCCATTCTATTGATGAAAAGGTCGAGAATCGCGACCTTGTGAGGTATGTGTTGAAAGCCTTTCCGAGGAATGCTTTGTGGTCATCCATGGTGGATGCCTACAAAGTTTCCAAGGACTTATCAATTGTCAAATTAGATGACTTGTTTTGTGAAATGGAATTGCATGAAATGGCTAACAAAGGCCCCAAGGTGAATGCGATTGCCTTAGTTGCAGGAGAAAAGAAGGAGAAGAAGAAGGAGAAGGAAGACTCCTCATCCTCATCTTCATCCGAATCCGAGTCCGAATCCGAGGAGGATGGCAACGGCTCTTCTTCCTCCGAGATGGCCAATTTCGTTAGAAGGATGATGAGGAAGGGTCGATGCTTCAAGGGTAAAGGTAACCCTAGTGAAGTTAAGCTTGATAAATCTAACTTTACTTGCTATGAGTGTAGCAAGAAAGAGCACTTCAAGAAGGACTGCCCAAAGCTCAAGAAGAAGGAGGATAAATCCAAGAAGAAGAAGAAGGCTTTGAAGGCCACTTGGGTTGAATCCTCCTCAAGCTCATCCGATGAAGAGAAGGAGGAGAAGAGTACACGGCATGTGACACTCATGGCACTTGAAGGAGAAGAAAGCAACGATGAATCCTCCGACTCCTCAAACGCGGCTTCATCATCTTCGGATGATGAAGAAGTAATCACTCCCGAACTTGAGAAATGCTATAGAGCAATTGCATGCTTAACCAATATGTTGAAGAAGTCAAAAATTAAGGTTAAATCATTGCATTTAGAAGTTGAACTATTGAAATCCTCTAGGGATGAGGATGTAGATGATTTACATGTAAAGATGTTAGAGGATGAGATTAAATTTTTGAAAATTGAGGTTGAACAATTGAAATCCTCTAGGGATGAGGATGTAGATGATTTGCATGTTGAGATGCTAGAAAATGAAAATAAATCTTTGAAGAGTGAAGTTGAGAAACTCAAGAGTGTTCTTGAGAAGTTCTCAATAAGCTCAAAGATCTTAGACATGATCTTGAATGCCTAAAGGGTTGTCTACAATAGGGACGGTAATGGTTACCGACCCAAAGAACCATCATTTATGTCCTTAATGTCTAGGACTGATGTTAGACAATCTAAGACACCTAGGGCTCAAAGAAAAGTAGTCAAGGCATGGGTGCCTAAGTCTTGCTTAGTAGGTACTTTAGGTCCCAAGGTTTGGGTACCTAAAACTTCTATTTTTCGAATTGTGTAGGTTGTGATTGAGGGGGAGCATCTATCAACTTGGTTCGTTAATAGTGAATGCTCCATACACATGACCAGGGATAGATCATTATTTACCACACTTCAAAGAAAAAGTAGAGGTAATGTTTCATTTGGTAACAATGGTAGTCTTAAGGTCATAGGAATAGGAGACATTCAAATATCTGAATGTCTTAGGATTAAAAATGTCCTTCTAGTCAAGGGGATGACATTTAATCTCCTAAGTGTCAGTCAATTGTGTGATGCGGGTTACACAATTGATTTTCAATCAAGTCAATGTCTAGTTAGACAACATGAAATATTGGACACGGTACTAGTAGGAACAAGAGTAGATAGCATTTACCAAGTTTCCTTTAAAAGTGCTACTAATGGTTTTGCTAAGTGTCTCATGCCAAAAGAAGATGAGTCCACCCTTTGGCACCGGAGACTAGCACATGCGAACATGAAGAATATCCGAAAGTTAGCCAACAAGGAATTAGTTCGTGGTTTACCAAGCATCAAATATGAAAAGGACAAACTTTGTGATACATGTCAAATGGGTAAGCAAACAAAATCTTCACATAAAGGTAAAAGCGTTGTAAGTACATCTACCGCTTTAGATTTACTTCATATGGACTTGTTTGATTGTAGCACTATCATATCTTTGAATGGAAGTAGATATTGTTTTGTTATCATTGATGATTTTACTAGATATACATGGGCTTATTTTCTAAAATGTAAGGACCAAACCTTAGATGTTTTCATTTCTTTTTTAAGAAGAGTTGAAAATGAGAAATCATCAACTATTAAGACAATAAGAAGTGATCATAGAGGTGAATTTCAAAATTAACGATTTCTATAATTTTGTCAAGATAGAGGGTATAAACATGAGTTCTCCACTCCTAGAACACCACAACAAAATGATGTTGTAGAGAGGAAGAACCGTGTGTTACAAGAGGCAGCACGAAGCATGCTCAATGAGTACTCACTACCGAGTTACTTATGGGTTGAAGCTGTGAACTCAGTTTGCTACGTGCAAAATCGAGTTCTGATTCACAGATTCTTAAGAATGACTCCTCATGAACTTTGGTTTGGAAAACCACCTACGGTTAAACACCTTAGGATGTTTGGTTGTAAGGTGTTTATTCTAAACACCAAGGACCACCTTGGGAAGTTCACGGCAAAAGCTGATGAAGGAATACTAGTCGGGTACTCCCTCGTTAGTAAAGCCTACCGAGTCTACAATAAAAATTCTAAATTGGTTGAAGAATCTCTGATGTTGTTTTTGAAGAAATTTCAAAAGCAAATGATCAACCAGAAGATGTCGATGAAGCTCAATTCGAACTTAGGAAACTAGGTTTGAATGAAAGTCCGAATGTTGTTGATGGTGACGAATCTGATGACGGTGAGCCTAGACAACACATAGATTAGCCGGATCCTAAGGCTGAGCTAGTGTCTAGTGAAACCATTCAAGAAGCACCACCAACACCAAGAACAACTAGGTTAACCTCTAGTCATCCCCAAGACCAAATTGTTGGAGACATCCATCATGGGGTTAGGAGTAGATCATTCTTTAGGAATGAGGCTAATGAAGTTGCCCTAATTTCTGAAATTGAACCTAGAAAGATTGACGAGGCATTAAATGATCCTGATTGGATCATTGCGATGTAAGATGAACTAGGTCAATTCGAAAGAAGTCAAGTTTGGGACTTAGTCCCTAGACCTAAGAAGACCACCATCATTGGAACCAAATGGGTCTTCAAAAATAAATTAAACCATAAGGGAGAAATCATAAGAAACAAGACACGCTTAGTAGCCAAGGGCTATAGTCAAGTTGAAGGCCTTGATTATGATGAGACCTATGCTCCCGTGGCCCTATTAGAGTCCATCCGATTGATGCTTACATTTGCAGCACATCGAGGTTTCAAACTATATCAAATGGACGTCAAATTGGCCTTTCTAAATGGTTTAATAAGTGAAGAGGTCTATGTCGAACAACCTCCGGAGTTTGAGAGTACCGAATTCCCAAACCACGTATTTAAGCTCAAGAAGGCACTTTATGGCCTTAAACAAGCACCCCGAGCTTGGTGTTGTCAAACAACAAAAAGGGGGAGATTGTTGATGCAGTCTGACCCTGATTGTTGTTTTGGTGTTGACACCGATTTTAGTTTAGGTTAATGAGATGATTGAGATTAAGTCCTGGTCGGGGACTAGGTGAAGTGGAAAATTCCTAGCTTGGAAAGCTAGGTTGGATGAAACCCTGGCTTGGAGGGCCAGGTCCTAGCTTGGAGGGCTAGATTGATGAAACCCTGGCTTGGAGGGCCAAGTCCTAGCTTGGAGGGCTAGGTTGATGAAACCCTGGCTTGGAGGGCCATGTCCTAGCATGGAGGGCTAGGTTGATAAAACCCTGACTTGGAGGGCCAGGTCCTAGCTTGGAGGGCTAGATTGATAAAACCCTGGCTTGGAGGGCCAGGTCCTAGCTTGGAGGGCTAGGTTGATGAAACTCTGGCTTGGAGGGCCAGGTTCTAGCTTGGAGGGCTAGGTTGATGAAACCCTGGCTTGGAGGGCTAGGTCCTAGCTTAGAGGGCTAGGTTGATGAAACCCTGGCTTGGAGGGTCAGGTCCTAGCTTGGAGGACTAGGTTGATGAAACCCTGGCTTGGAGGGCCAGGTCCTATCTTGGAGGGCTAGGATGAAGTCCCGGTGAGTGAAACTGGCCACGGAGTCTTGGTCCGAGGGACTGAGCACGAGTCAGGGTAGGCTGGGAGTCAGTTCTCTTGACTTAGAGTGGATTTTACCTTGGCTGGATCGGTCTGGTGACCGATCAGAGAAGTTGGCACGATCCTCTTGCGTGGATCGATCTGGTGACCGATCCGGTAATGTCTGATCAGTCTGGTGACCGATCAGGGAGCATACAGTAACTTTGTTTGGCTACTGATCGTCTCCTGATTGGTCTGTTGACCGATCAGGGAGAGCTCTGGATCGGTCTGGTGAACGGTCAGGGAGAGGTCAGTAGCCTTGGGAGAAACTGTTGATCGGTTTGCTGGACCGATCAAATGATGCGGGCTCCACACTATGACCGATCAGGAAGGAGCCTGATCGGTCAGGGAGTGCTCTGATCGGTCTGGTGACCGATCAGTGGGGTTGGCAGGCGAAAGCTAATGGTTTGCACTCAGCTGATGGATCGGACTGGTGATCGATCCCCAGTACTTGATCGGTCAGGGTGACCGATCAAAGATGAGCTCGCGATATCACTTTCCTCGCTGTGGATCGATCAGGTTGGAGCCTGATCGGATTGAACCCATCCTGATTGGTCTGGTGACCGATCAGGAGTCACTCTGATCGGTCTGGTGACGGATCAGTAGCTGACAGCTTTAATTCAAAAACGCTGTCAGAGTTCTGATCGCGTTCTGATTTCTGTCGATACGCTACTGATCTCTGCTCCTAACTTCTGATTGTTGATTCTCTATTGATCTGCCGAGCTAATGAGCTACTAAGTGTACAGGTAAATCAGGTTTACTCAGGGAGAGTCAAACTGAGGCTTTATCTACAGCAGGTTTGGTTGTTTGCTTCCGCAGGTTATAACGTCCTCTGGCGCGAGCTGCAATGGCTGAGAAGCTGATGACCTGGGGCTCGACTAGAGAGGATTCAGTGAGTCCAGAGGAGGTCAAGGGTAGCTGGCATGTTGCAGGTGAGCAGCTGGGAGCTGCCGCAGAGGAGCGTCTGTGACCTGGCGATGGAAGCAGGTTAAGTTGTAAAGTGGAGAAGGGGCTGGGGAGTTCTCAAGATCGAAAGCTTTTGCTCCATCACTTGTGCGATCACTCTGAATCTTGAAGCTTTGAGCAACACTCTGATACTTGAGCACTTGGAGGAGACAGAGAGCTTGGCGAGTCCATCAGCAAGAAGACACGAAGAGCAGGGAGTTCTTGCGTGAGATCTGTGCTGAGTGGAGCTCGGGAGAAGCTCTCTTGTGTTCCTTTGGTTCCTAGTGCTTTGTAAGCCTCCTTGTTTCACTGCTATTAACTTCATTACTTTGATTGAAACTTTGTGGAGAGGTTACTCCACTGAGAAGGAGGTTCCATTTGATATTCGAATGTTCTGGGGCTTGATCTATCGACGATCAAGGGATCTCCCACCTCACGGGCACGCAAAGGAGTAGGGGCAAGTTATCCCCGAACCTTGTAAACGATCCTTGTTAGCGTTTTGGGTTGTTTTTCATTTCTGCATAGTTTCTGTTCTTGTATTGCTTCCGCTTGTTGGGACCGGGTGCATGTTGACAAGGATACGGGTTCGTAAAATTTTAAATTTTTACGTGCAGCGGAAGAAGTAGCATAAAATAATTTCTCAAATTATTTTAACCACGTATCTAGCATGCAACCTTATGATGTGTGGACATGATCATAAATTAAAACTTCGTCGAAAAGTAAACTAATTTACTTAGTACCTCGCGTAACTCAAAGTAAGGGACGAGATCCAACCGTAGCGTCCCTTGGAAGCTCCGCCTCTATTCGCATCCACGCCGAGTTCTCTACGGGATGACTTCGCAAAGCCACAAGATTTGTGCCGACGAGAACTACTAGATTCTCCAAAGGCACAACTAGAAAAATAAAGAGAAAGATGGAAACTAACCACCAAGTAACGGAATCAAAATTCCGGGAAAGGAAAGAAGGAGTCGCGATCCGTTTCTTCTTCTTCGGCACCTTCTTGGTGAATGAAGCTCTCGGTCACCCTTGGGATGTGCACCGGCCCTAGGGGAGGAGAGAGAGCCGGCCCTAGAGAGAGAGAGGGGCGCCGGCCCTAGAGAGAGAGAGAGTTAGAGAGATAGAGAGGGAGCTACTAATCTCTTGATAACTCTATTGAGGAATTCAAGCCTAGCCTTGGTTCCTTTATATAGTAGGCTCTCCCTTGCCATGTCTCCCCTTTAACGGAATTAACGGAATAAATTTTCATAAGAAATTTATCTTATAAATTTTCTTATTAATTATTCCGTTATGCCAAGTTTTATTATAACTAATTTTATAATAAAACAAATACATCTCTCCTTTTAATTATGGAATAAATTTTCATAAAATTTATTATATAAATTTTCTCATCATGGAAAAATCAATTCATAATTGATTTTATAGAATAAAAATAAACCATTTAAAGTTTATTTTAATCTCCATAAAAAGAATAAATTTATTATATAAATTTTTCTTTATCATGGAAAAATCAATTCATAATTCATTTTATAAAATAAACCAATCCATGGTTCATTTTAATTTCCATAAAAAGAATAAATTTATTCTTATCATGGAAAAATCAATTCATAATTGATTTTATAAAATAAAAATAAACCATTTAAAGTTTATTTTAATTTTCATGAAAACAAATTTATTTATCCATAATTTTATAAAACAAATCGCGCTTGATTTATTTTATAATTTAAACCAAATTAATTGGTTTTCTCTCCTTGTGGTGGCCGGCCAAACCAAAGAGGGTGGGCACCCTCTTTGGCCGGCCACACCAAGCCAAGACCCTTCGAATTAAACTCATTTAATTCGCCCAACAAGCCTTCAAAAGACTTAGCCATTTTAAGCTTCCGTTGCGCCTCTGATTAATTCAGATTCGACTTATTTCTCTTGATTGGAAAATCTAATTTTCAACTCGTTTTAAATCCCTCGGATTACTCGTAGTGCGTGTGACTAAATAGGCTTTCAATTTATGTTGGCCGTCTATAATTCATCAATTATAGAACGATCATGAGTGGCACCTAGTAGTACATCATGATCCCCAATTAATCGAAAGATCAACGGTTGACCTCAGAAGTAATTCTGAAACCCTTCAGCAGCTCTAATGAATCGTGCCTCATTCCCTTCACCATCTTATACCCACTTAGTTCAGGACATGGTCTGTGTGTGTCAGTCCACACTAGGCTGACTACGTCACACCTAGCCCAAGTAGTATCTTTCTCGTCCTTTAGATTTCTAATTACTCTCATGTATTCAAGAGACTCATACTCTAAACATGATATGCTCTGGCCAGAGGCTTTGAGTAACAATCCGACGATAGGCCTGGGTATACATCTCCTCGCAAGGAGTGGTGAATCCTTTGTAGGCTGTTCAAACATCTTCGGGCACTTTGGCTTATACCCAATCATCCTGGGTCCACACCTCCTTGGAGATGTTTGCTTAAGATGTTAAAGTATAAGTCTCCATGACCAAGATGACTTGAACACCGCAAGTCAAAGGAACATCGCACTTAAGCAGCAGTAAGAACTTCATTGACATATCTATATGTAGATTACCATATGAAGTTTTACGGCTAGTCACTCCAATGAACTAGTTCCCTTAACTAGCATCCATGTTTATCTCCGGACATCTCAATGTCACCAGCCAGTGAGAATCAGCTGATTAGAGAATAACCCATGCTAGTCTCAACAGAATTGATAGTGTCCGTTTTTATCAATTCATCGACTAGGGATATTTTCAATACTTCACAATTGCACATTTAGAGACAATCACTAGTTGTGATCCCATCACAAATTCTCTTATGCTGTGAATTGTATTACGGATATTCAGTAGATGAGTTTAAGATCCCAATCAAATACACAAACATGTATACTCAAATAGTGAATTATCATTTATTAAAATAAATGTTTACAATCATCAGGAGATTGCCTTAGGACACATCTCTCATATCACTAACACCGCTGTGATACTAACATTCAAGTGCAGAAGTTTTAAAAGATCAGAGCGATTTGTGTGTCTGGCTATATTCACCCCCCTCTCTAGCCATCCAAGCACCAACAAAGGTTGCCATCCTTGCTGATCATAATGAGATGGTTGTTGGAAATCTTGGAAATTCTGCTGAAGATTTGGATTGCAACCTTGCTGGAAATTCTGGAATTGTGGTTGAAATTGCTGTGATGGCTGATTGAAAGGTTGGTTCTGCTGAAAATTTGAATAGGGCTACTGAATTTGTTGGAAAGACCGAAATTGTGGCTGGCCTTGCTGAAATTGGTAATTTGGTTGCTGAAAATTTGAGTGGGACTGCTAAAAATATCGGTTTTGCTGCTGAAACTGTTGGCAGGACTGCTGGTAAGTAGATGAATAAGCATTTGTTCTTTGTTGGCATTCCATTAGCTTCACCCAACATTTTAACACCAACAATGTGTTAGTGCAGAAAGCACCCAAGTCGAACCTGGGTTTTGATAATGGCAAAAGGGTTCAAAAGTTATGATATATAATATTTATCTAATATGTTACTCAAGTGTGCAGGAAAAGTTTTACCGAAGGACTACTAGGCACCTGGCGAAGGAATGCCAGGATACAAAGCCCTAGCGAAGGACTGCTAGGCACCTGGCGAAGGAATGCCAGGATACAAAGCCCTAGCGAAGGACTGCTAGGCACCTGGCGAAGGAATGCCAGGATACAAAGTCCTAGCGAGGGACTGCTAGGCACCTGGCGAAGGAATGCCAGGATACAAAGACCTAGCGAAGGACTGCTAGGCACCAGGCGAAGGACGGCTTGGTACTGAAGACCTGGCGAAGGACAGCTAGGCACCTGGCGAAGGACTGCTGGGCAAAAGTCCAACTGGAGGAGCCGGTTGGCATCAGGTAAATTCTCCCGAGAGGAGTAGGTGAGGACGCGTTCCTCGTCGAGGGAACAGTATGCGTCAGTTCGACCTAGGGCTCCATTTGGGAGATCCAAAGTCAGAACCAAGACAGCTAAGGTTGTATAAACTAACATATTATTGTTTTTTGTTGTTTTGGACTAACCCTGGATGCAGGACCGAAGGAACGAGTGTCTGCAGCTCAGAGAGCCTCAAAGGAGTGAGGCAGTAGCTGACCAGGGCGCTCGGAGTGTCTCGGGCGCCCCCAAGGTGAATACAAACCAGATGAAGCGAGAGAAGCACTTCTGCAGCTTATGGGCGGGGCGCTCCCGTGCTCCCGGGCGCCCCCCATGCTCCCGGGCGCCCCCAGCGTCCCGGGCGCCCCCAAGTTAAGCTATCGAAGCAGAAGCCAGCGAAGTCAATGGATAAGAGTTGACCCAGTCAACCCGGGCGCCCCTAGCGTCCCGGGCGCCCCCGTCAAAGCTTGATCCCGAGTTTGAAGGGATCAGAGCTGACCGAGAGGAACTCGGATCAGCTGACACGTGGGGGCGCCCCCGACGTCCCGGGCGCCCCCAAGGGCTATAAAAGGGCCCTCGACCCCAAGGCTTCAAACAATCAATTCTTCCAACGCATTCACGCTCTTCTACGCTCACACTCTACTCCGGAAACCTCCCGACTCGAGATACAAGCACCGACGACGTCCCGCTGCTCCGAATATACAATCTACATCGGGCGTCGGTAACGAAGAGCTTCTTTTTAGTTTACTGCACTAGTATTGTAATACAACTTGTAAACTGTTTTTGCGACATATAGAATTGCCCGCAGAAAACGGTCAACGACCATGGGCCTTGGAGTAGGAGCCGACCGCGACTCCGAACCAAGTAAAAAACTTGGTGTTTGCGTGTGTTTGTGTTAATTTCCGTTGTGCATTTCTATTTCTTAATCCAAACGTTTTATGATATTCACCCCCCCCCCCCTCTATCGTTTCTCTCGATCCAACATAATGAACTTTTGATCTCTATTTGTTCATTTGAAAACATTTTGAACCTGTAGTCCTGTCACAAAACAAACAAAATGGCAGAAACCGTATACAAAAAGATAGAGCAAATAAAATGGAATCAAAGAATATAAATATTAAACACAAGCTCAAATTAAACAAACTCAACTAGTTGCTTCCTCGGCAACGATGCCAAAAATTTGACGGATCCAGAATAGATGTCACGAATGTGGGTCTCAAATTTAGATTTTTTATAAAGCTGAAAACCCTTTGGCTAACAAAGATTTTATGTAGTAGAGGGGCCTCAGGTCATATTTTTCCAAGGACTAGTTGAATGGATGTTTAACTCGAGCTTGCAGATTTATTTGTCGTTTGATATTTTGGGTTTTCTAATAAAATGGGGGTTTTGTGATAAGGAAATGAAATGACAATGTGAAATAACACTTGGAACGAAATAGGCTTAACTAGCAAGGTAATGAACTAAGGAAGTTGTAAGAACTAGACTTAACCTAGTGAAAGAACTAAGCACTTAGATTCAAATGACTGAATTAAAATTAAAGAACTAATTGCAGGAAATTAATTTCAGAGAATTAATTGCAAGGAATTAAAACTAAGCAAGGCAATACTTGAAAATTTGACTTAGAGTGTAATTGGAACAAGCTAGAGCAATGTAAAGAAATACAAGTGCTTGAAGCAAAATTATCCTAATTAGAACATCAAATGAGTTTATCAACAAAACTTCCCTTCGTCGTCATACGAAGGTTGAATTACAAACCCTCTAAACTCAAAAATCAGCGAAGCAAAACATCCTTGTTCAGTTTGCCTTTAACCTTTCTGTTCTGCTCTCCCTGATCGGCCAACCGACCGATCAGGTCTTCCTCTGATCGGTCACGGGACCGATCAGAGTCGTCTCTGTCCGATCAACCCGATCGGTCAGAAGCTGAAATCTGCTTCCGGCTTCCTCCTCCTCGATTGGCTGAGTAACGATCGAGCTGGGAAACTCTCGATAGCCTTCAGAGAACCCCTCCACAAGCTCCGATTGCATCCGCTTGATGAAAACAACAGCTATCTATCGTAATCAACAGTGGCAGAGCGTAGGTGACACCCTCACCTGCACTTCCTCAGCTGTGGCGATTAGGATTAGCAAACTTAACTGAGATCTTACCTCCGCAATCTGAATTCTTGAAGACGAACAAATCTGATGGGCCACACGCGATCTAACATAGAAAACGGTGTCAAAATTGATGAAGAAATGAAGAACAAAGGGAGAAAAAAACTGGATCTGGCGATGAAGGCTGCGACACGCGACGACGACCCTGCGACCTGGGGAGAAGAAGTTTAAATACTCTGAATTTGGACGGCTACGATCTTCTTAGCTCCATCCAATGGCTGGATCTCTTCAGATCTGAATCAAACTCCACAGATCCTGATCAATGGTCCTGATCTACCTGTCCTTAGCTCGGATCAACCAGATCAGTGGCGGATGGCTCAGATCTTCCGTTCTCTTGCTTGGATGGTCTAGATCATCTTAAGCTTGATCCAACGGTCAGATTGCTTCTGATTTGACTGAAATATTCAGATCTTGATTTGTGGTCATGATTGACTTTATCTTGAACTCGGATTTATCAGAAGTTGACCGATGGCTCAGATCTAGCCGTTCTTTGAATGGACGACTCATATTAACCCGATGCTTGATCCCTTTGATTCGGATCCAATGCTGACTCAAGTTTGACCCAATTTGATCTAGGTCCATGATCATTTGAAACCTATAAAATGATATTCAAATTTAGTGCCAAAATATCTCAAATATAGAAAGAATTATATCCAAAGCCAAAATAGAGGAAATTCATGAAACCTAATATAAATGCAAACTTAAGCATGTGAAATGTGGATCAAACATAGATTTAAGAGCCTAAAATAATCAACAAAATGATAGTTATCAACTCCCCCACACTTACTCTTGGACGTCTCGCACAAGCCAACTAGTTAACCTAAGATGTTTCTCCCTAGATTAGTCTCAATCATAGATAGAAGCAATTGAAAGGAAATTACCTAGGGTTGTCAATTCTCAAAAATCTAAGCTCAATGGACTAGTGTCTTATCCTTAAATCAACAACTTAGCATACTTCATCCATCATGACTCATTGAGATGAATTTCACAAAAAACCTTGCAAGGGAAGTTCTAAAGTGGCTCTCTTCCTAAGTTCTACATTTTTAATGAAGTGGAACTCTCTCAAACACAACATGATTCTTGCACTACCATAGGCTTGCTTATTATCTACTCTCCACCATCATTCTTGATTTGGATCCACATCTACAAAAGCTTATTAGAACATGGGCCCTGCATGTGGTCCGCCTTTCGGCCACGTGGGGGTGATCTCAGGAGGACCTATCGGAAGAGATTCCCACCGGGGGAGGAAGGCTCTGTTGGTGCCGGAAGCACCATATCGAACCTTATTTTGATATTGGCAAATGGTTCAAAGTTAAGTATTATTGGTGCTCTAACGATGTTACTCAAGTGTGCAGGAAAAGTCCTAGGAACACTAGGCACGAAGTCCTGGTTCTATAAATTGGGCACTAAGTCCTAGCCGCGGGCTGGGTAACTAAGTCCTGACATAAGGTTGGGCAATAAGTCCTGGTCGTGGATTGGGCACTAAGACCTAGCCGAGAGCTGGGCACTAAGACCTGGCCGAGGGCTGGGCATCGAAGACCTGGTGAGTAAAGCTGGGCACTAAGTCCTGGTCACGGACTGGGCACGAAGACATGGTGAGTAAAGCTGGGCAAAAGTCCAACTGAAGGAGCCGATTGGCAAAAAGGTAAATTCTCCCGAGAGGAGTAGATGAGGACGCGTTCCCCGTAGAGGGAACATTAGGCGTCGGTTCGACCTATGGTTCCATTTGGGAGACCCAAAGTCAGAACCAAGACAGCTTAGGCTATAAATAATGGCTAACATGTTTGCTTTCTTTTGTTTTGGAACTAACCTTGGTTACAGGGATCGAAGGACTGGTTTTCTGCAGCTGAGGCGCCTCAATGGAGTGAGGTGCCTCACTGGGTCTAGGCGCCCGGATGGATACGGGCGCCCCAATTGAAGGCTAAACCAAAGCAAGCGAAGCAAAACTACCACAAAGCCTCTGGACATACTGAGCTCAGGCGCCCGGGACCATACGGGCACCCCCCCATCAGCTTAGGCGCCCCTGTGAAGATGGATAAGCGCTGACCGAGCCTGCAGATAAGAGATCGCGCAGGAAAGGCCACGTGTAGGCACCCCCATCGACACAGGCGCCCCCATGGGTGCTATAAAAGGGGGTTCACCCCCAAGGCTTCGAAGATCATCGCTCTCAACGCTCCAAGCACTTTCGTCCAAGCGCTGCGCTCCGACAACCTCCGACTTCGAGATTCCAGCGCCGCCGACGACCCTCTGCTCCGAAATTCTATCCACCTTGGGCGTCGGTAAATTTAAATTACGAAAGTGTTGTTAATTCAATTTCCAATTCTATATATGTACTGTCAAGTTGTAAAAGATTTTTTGAAAATAGAATTGCCCAAGATAAACGGTCAAGGACCATGAGCCTTAGAGTAGGAGCCGACCGCGACTCCGAACCAAGTAAAACCGACCTGTGTTCGCGATTGGTTTATTATTTTCCGCTGCGTATTTTCTCTATTTTTTCGAAAAATTTGATCTCGATATTCACCCCCCCCCCCTCTATCGAGTTTCTACGATACAACAGGCTCACACCCGTCGGTTAGAGAACTACACCATCAGGATGATCCGGAGCTAGCATCATGGCCCTACAATCTCCTTCGGCCCTGAGGACTTGGAGGATGTAGAAGCTCCTCACGAAGACGCCTTGGTAATTCTTGCTCGCATTGCAAATTATGAGGTTAAGCGTATCTTCATGGATACAGGTAGTTCCATAAACACCCTGTACAAGGCTGCCCTAGATTAAATGCAGATTGACAAAGATGAACTGCATCCGGTTTCGACTCCGCTCTTCAGCTTCACCGGGTATCGAGTACAGCCGATAGGGCAAATTACCCTATCGCTGTCGTTGGGTGGTGACCCGCTAGAGAGGACGAAGAGGACTCCCTTCCTGGTCGTTGACGCTCCCTCATCCTACAATGCCATCTTAGGGTGCCCGACACTCAGTATATTCCAGGCGATGGTCTCGGTCTACCACCATAAGATCAAGTTTCCGGTAGGCGATCAGGTGGCCGAGGTTAAGGGAGACCAGCTAGCGTCTCGGTGATGCTACAGCGAGGAAGTCAGATCGGAGTCCTGTAAGAATCCGAAGTCTCACGAAGCTCTGCAAATTAATCTCGCTGACCCACGAGAGGAGGAAGAACCCAAAGAAGAACGGGGGGAGGTCGGGAGTGAGGAGGTCTAGATCCACCTACAACAGACGGGGAGAGTTATGAGGATTGCCACCGACCTTGCACTGGAGCTGAGAAGTCATCTGGTTGACTGCCTGTAGAGCCATCGAGATGTATTTGCCTGGGCTACCGAGGAAATCAAAGGGGTCTCCCCCAGCTCTAGCCATGCATCGCTTGCATGTGATTCCTAGAGCTCGGCCGGTGAAAGAGAGGCAAAGGCATTTTGCGCCCGAGCAAGACAAGGCTATCAGAGAAGAAGTCAACGAGCTGTTAAGAGCCGGGCACATAAGAGTAGTTCAATTCCTGACCTAGTTAGCTAATGTAGTCCTTGTCCCTAAGCCAGGGGTAAATGGCGGGTCTGTATTGATTTTTGAGATTTGAATAAAGTCTGCCCTAGGGATTGCTACCCCTTGCCTCAAATAGATCGGTTAGTAGATTCTACAATCGGTTATAATTTCATTTTGATGTTGGATACTTATCAAGGCTACCATCAAGTTCCTCTCGCTCCTGAAGACTAGGAGAAAGTCAGCTTTGTGACAACAGATGACACATATTGCTATAATGTCATGCCCTTCGGATTGCGTAATGCTGGGGCAACTTACCAGGGATGATGGACAAGGTCTTCAGGCATTAGATTGAGAGGAACATCGAAGTGTACATGGACGATATCCTGGTCAAGACCGACAAGGGAAAGGACATAATAACCGACTTAGAAGAAACGTTCGCCACCTTGAGGGCCAACAAGCTGAAGTTGAACCCTACTAAGTGTATGTTCGGGGTGAAGAGTGGTCAGTTCTTAGGAAACATGGTGACAGAGAAGGGAATCGAGGCTAATTCAGAAAAAGTGAGGGTTATTCTAGATATGTCATCCCCTCGCAACTTCAAGGAAGTACAATTGCTGAATGGTAGAATTACGGCTCTGTCCATGTTCATCTCCAAGTCTGCAAACAGGACCTTACCATTCTTCAAGATTCTAAGAAAGACGGTCAAGTTCGACTGGGATAACCAGTGTGAGAAGGCATTTGCCGATCTAAAGGCCTATCTCGCTGAACTCCCCATCCTCTACAAGCCAGTGGAGGGGGAGACATTATTTGTCTACCTTTCTACAGCAGAACAAGCGGTGGGCTCTGCGCTCGTCCGAGAAGAAGGCATGGTGCAATATCCCATCTACTTCTTCGGACATCTCCTGAATGATGCTGAGACGCGATACACTACGATGGAGAAGCTGGCCAATGCTCTGGTCTTAATGGCCCGGAGGCTAAGGCCATAATTCTTAGCAGATCCTGTTGTGGTTCTCACCAACAACCCACTGATAAGTACCATTTTGTTGATTATTTTAATTGCTAAAATCCATATTTGACCCATGTTTTTACTTGCTTAATTGTGATTTTACCCTAGGTTTTATGACTTACTCTTATTTTGGACTTAATTGCAAATTTATACATAATTGGATTATTTGGCCACTAAATTTTTGATCTATCTTTGTAGGCTTGAAAGGTTCATGGACCTAGGGCATATTGGGTCAAACTTGAGTGGGAAGTGACCCGGATCGAGTTATCAAGATAAGGATTAAATCTGGGTCGTCCGATTCAAAAGCGGCTAGATCTGAGCCATCCGGGACCATTTGAAGCAATCCAAGCTAGGGTTAGGGTTGATCAAGCACTCTGATCAAGATCTGAAGGTTTCATTCCAATCAGAGCTCAATCAACCGTTGGATCAAGCTCGAAGGGCTCTAGATCGTCCATTCAAAGATTAGGTTGATCTGGACAATCCGTTGCAAATCTGGAGAATCCGAGCTACCACGAGGCAGATCCTGACCCCTGATCAACATCCTCAAAGTTTGGCTCAAATCAGAGCAAGATCAGCCGTTGGATTTCCTCCGATCAATCTGGGCCGTACATTGCTAGCTACTTAATCAGAAATTCCCAGCGCTTCAGCCTCGTCGCGTCTCCGCCGCAGCGTTCTTCTTCTTCAGCTAGTTCTTCGTTATTCAATTAATTTCTTCAATCCAAGGGACGCGACCCCTCAATTTCTTGCTTAGATTGAATCCTAGGTCATTGGGGAAGTCTCTCGGTGAAATTCCAGCTTGAGAATTGCCCGAGAATAGAGCTATTGTGAGGTTTCCGTGGCTCTACTATTTGAAGTCGTCGATCTCAGTTGGGCTCCATTTCCATTACCCGGAGCTATCTGGAGGGGTTCCCTAGAGTGCTCTGACCATCCCCGAATCACCATCGCACTTGGACGCAGCGAGATTGAAGGATTCGAATGGAAAATTCAGATTGAGCAGAGTTTGAGCTGGGAGTGAATCGCAGAGACAGTTTCCAATGGTTTGCTGAGCTTGCGGGTCCGAGGCTCACCCTTGCATGACGAACAAGGAGGATTTGAGCTCAGGAAGGGTTGAGGATTAGTTTTCAGTAGTTAATTTCAGTGTATTAGCAGTAGCTTTCAATTCTGCCATTTCATTTCTATTTCTGAAACTCTGTATTAGCTGTAGCTTTCTTGTCTGAATTGTTCCTTCGTAATTAGGTTTTAATTCCTCATGGTTAAGTAGTTAGTGAGCTGTTTTATGCACAATTGCTTTCAGTTTCAGTTCGTTTAATGTTTAATAGCTTGCGTATCATTTATGTAGTTTTCTCCTGTTGCGTATCAAATTGTTCAGCCGCGTGCCAGATTTCATTTCTACAAGTGTTATTAGATGTAGCTTCTGAATTCGTACCAAGTATTCTGTAGTTTCTTTTTAGCTTTTCTGCATTCTCGATTAGTGACTCAAGTTAAGTTGAAATTGCTAGCTTTAGCCCTTGAATTTGTCACTGCATCATTGCCTATGCTTGTTTAAGTTTTGCATTTTAATTTCTGCACTCAATTCACTGCATTCGAATCAGTTTTCTGCATTTTCATTTCTGGATTTTACTTCAGCTTGCATCCGTTGTCTTTGCATCAAATTCGTGACATTTGAAACTCTACATTTAATTCTTGTTTACCTGCATATCAGTTTCTGCATGTATTGCCTGCTGAATTTCTGCAATTCTGCTCTCATCATTTGCATTAGATTAGTTTCTGAATGGGTTAGTTTCCTTGCTGCATATTAGTGTCATAGCTCCTGAATGGTGTATCAAACGAGACCCTAACAAATTGATCGATGGCAGCTTGTGTATCAGCCGGTTGGTTCTGAATTTTTCAGCGTGCCAATTTCAGATTGAGTATCGATTTCATTTCTGCATTCTCCACTGTTATTGCTGCATTCTCCATCTGTATTTCTTCATTTTCGATTTCAGCACATCAATAGGTTCTGGATTGGTGAATCATTGCAACAGATTGCAACTCGATCAAGTTGTTTTTGCATTTGCTCTGTTGTTGAAATTTTGCATTCCAAATCTGCATTGAGTTTGATTCCTGCATGTCCCTGCCGAGTTGGGTTTGTTCTTGTCTTGGTCAGTCTCAGGTTTGAAATTGCTTTATTCATCCTTGCAGTAAACTTCATTGACAGCCTAGCTCTTTCAAGCTGATTTGATCAGCAATCATTCCTGCATTTGGTTCCAATTTTTGGCACATCGAATTCTGTACATGAAAAGTAGTGACTTCATATGTTGCTGAGTTTCTGAATGTTCTATTAAGATTTAATCTCTGCATTGATTGGTATCAGAAGTAGGTTGTGCTTGAAATCAGTTGCAATTGCATGTGATTTGTCTCGAAATAGTGGTCTCATTTTGGCTAAAAGTTGTATTCCTTGTGTATCAAGGTTTGGTAGCATGCAATTTGTATTAAGTGAGTTCGACATTGACTTTGTATCAAATTGTCTATAGAATGCTCAGCCCTTGGTTGTTTTGTATTGCAAACCCCTGTCAGCATTAGGATCAAGTTGATTTTAGCTTGATTTCCCGAATTTTGCAATTTGTATTAGACGATTTAATTGCCCATTGGTTGAGTTGTTAATTGTCATCACTTTGTTTAACTTATTAGCTAAGTTGCTTAATTTTCATTGTGTTTCATTTCTGAATTGCAACCCAAACCTAAATCACATTCGAAACCCAAATTTACAAACGACACATAAATACAAGCTCGAATCACACAACATCAACTAGTCCCGAGGAAAAATACGACCTGTGGCCCCTTTACTATATTTTTCTATTTTGATTGCAAAAAGGGTTTCCAGCACATTGATAACATGCATTTTGACGGATAAATTTTGTGCAATTAGTGAGGGAATTTGAGGCTCTGGGGTGTATTTGTTTATGAAATGATGCATAATTATGAATAGGATGCATTTTCATTGGTTAATTAATTTTCCTACATTTTCTCACTCATATTTCATTCTATTGAATATTTGGGACAGCTTGTGCATCATCGAATCAAAAGGGGCACATCCGGGGCGAAGACGGATTCATAAAGAACAACATAAGACGTCAATCTCATGCTGTTGGAGCCCTGATTGGTCACCAGACCAATCAGGGAAAGCCTGATCGGTCACCAGATCGATCAGGGAAAGCCTGATCGGTCACCAGACCGATCAGGGAAAGCCTGATCGGTCACCAGACCGATCAGGGAAAGCCTGATCGGTCACCAGACCGATCAGGGAAAGCCTGATCGGTCACCAGACCGATCAGGGAAAGCCTGATCGGTCCCCAGACCGATCAGGGAAAGCCTGATCGGTCCCCAGACCGATCAGGGAAAGCCTGATCGATCCCCAGACCGATCAGGGAAAGCCTGATCGGTCCCCAGACCGATCAGGAGCAGATGGCACAGAGGAATTCAGAATTTTAGCTACTGATCACATCCTGATCGGTCCCCAGACCGATCAGGGAGGTTCCTGATCGGTCCCCAGACCGATCAGGGAGCATCCAGACCGATCCAGAGCCATTCAGTCCGATCAGTAGCTGTCCAGATGCGATCGGATGCACGGGTCATCACAACCCTCCACTTGAATCTGGCAACGACGATTGATGGAGCTTCATTGCAAGTGATCTCAGCCACTCATCAGAGGAAATGAAGGGTGGAAAGGATGAGTAGAAAAGGGGATTAGGGTAGCCAAAGAAGGGGATCGAAAAAAACTCACGATCGCATCTCTTACCCGAGCCCCCTCCATCTCATCCATCGCCACCAAGCGGCCGGCGGTTCCTTCCTCCACCTCGCTGCCGCCGGCCAGAGCTTCTTCTCCACCTCCACTTCTCCTTCTTCTTCACAACCGCAGTTTCTTCTTCATCAGATTCGGACCGCAGCTTCTTCTTCACAGTTTTTCACAGCAGCTTCTTCTTCCTCAGATTTGTGTAGTTGGGTTGATGTAGTGGATGCTTTTATTGATTATTGAATGCTTGTAATCCATTTCTGTCATCTATGTTAAGTTGCTTGCATTTTGCTCATTTTGATTCACGCTTGTTACTTGTTTGATGAAATGTCTCATTCAATTTTTGTTACTTTAATTGTTCAACTTAGGCTAGTTTAAATTCTTGCAATGCATTTCTTATTAAAAGGTAGTTAGTTATGTTTGTTCTTTTCTTAATTAAGAGAAATTAGGTTAGGTTAGGTTTCATTTATGCTCCATTTCCTTAATTGCTTACTTTATGATGTTTTTCGTTTCCTTGCAAGTTTAATTTAGATTAGATTAGATCCTCTTTAATCACATTGTCTTTCATTAATTAGGTTTAGATTTCATACGTGTTTTGCTGTTTCATTTCGTAGTCTTAGTTTTCAAATCCAAACCCCAGTTTAATATCCAAAAATTCAAAAGCAATAACTTAGAATCCGAGGATTATTAACCTATCATTACATTCCTTGAGAGAGACGACTCGAGTTACACTATACTGTTGGTGCAGGAAGCACCATATCGAACCTTGTTTTGATATTGGCAAAGGATTCAAAGTTAAGTTTGTTTGTGATCTAACAATGTTACTCAAGTGTGCAGAGACAAAGCCCTAGCGAAGGACTGCTAGGCAACTGGCGAAGGACTGCCAGTATCCAAGCCCTAGCGAAGGACTGCTAGGCAACTGGCGAAGGACTGCCAGTATCCAAGACCTAGCGAAGGAATGCTAGGCACCGGGTGAAGGACAGCTCGGCATCCAAAGCCCTAGCGAAGGAATGCTAGGCACCGGGCGAAGGACAGCTCGGCATCCAAGACCTGGCGAAGGACCGCGAGGCAAAAGTCTAACCAAAGGAACGGTTGGCATCAGGTAAATTCTCCCGAGAGGAGTAGGTGAGGACGCGTTACCCGTCGAGGGAACAGTAGGCGTCGGTTCGACCTAGGGCTCCATTTTGGAGACCAAAGTCAGAACCAAGACAGCTAAGGCTGTATAAATAAATATTTTAATGTATTATTGTGTTTTGGACTAACCCTGGATGCAGGACCGAAGGAACGTGTGTCTGCAGCTCAGAGAGCCTCAAAAGAATGAGGCAATAGCTGATCAGGGTGCCCGGAGTGTCCCGGGTGCCCCCAAGGTGAACACAAAACACAAAACCCAAAAAGCAGGCTTCGCAGTACAACTCCCGGGCGCCCTCGCTACTCCCGGGCGCCCCGTGCGTCCCGGGCGCCCCCATGCGCAAGCCTCGAACCAGAACCCCTCGAAGCCAAGAAGATAGAAGTTTGACCCGGTCAATCCGGGCGCCCCGAGCGCTCCGGACGCCCGGGTCAAAGCGGATCCAGAGGATCAGACGCGACTGAGACTTTGGCGGATCAAAGGCCACGTGGGGGGCGCCCCCGACATCACGGGCGCCCCCAGGCCCTATACAAAGGGCCCTTGACCATGGCTTCAAAGTATCACTTCAACACAACGCTTCTACGCTCTTTCACTCTCGCGCCTTGCTCAGGAAACCTCCCAACTCGAGCCGACGACGTCCCGCTGCTCCGAAAAAGTCAACCTTCATCGGACGTCGGTAAAAAGATGAGCTTTCTTTTCGTTAAGTTTACTATACTGTATTTGCAAATCAATATTTGTAAACTTTTATTGCGCCTATATAGAATTGCCCAAAGTAAACGGTCAACGACCGTGGGCCTTGGAGTAGTAGTCGACACAGGCTCTGAACCAAGTAAATCGACTGTGTCTCTGTGTCTTGTTTTTTAATTTCCGCTGCGTACCTGCTCTTATGAAAATCCGAACGATTTCCGATATTCACCCCCCCCCTCTATCGGTTTTCTCGATCCAACAAGTGGTATCAGAGCGCGGAAGTTCAAACTTGGTGCAACCACCAGTTTGAAAGTTTTTTTTCGGATCTACGAATTTTTTTTATTTTATTTCTTTTCTTTTTGTTAATCAACACAACTCAATCTCGTTCGTTTTTTTTCATATAAATAATATCTGTAGGTGTATTTAAAATATTCTTACGCCTTTTTCAATTTTGAATTTTCATATGTTCACCATAAGTCTGAATTGATAAAACTAACAATTTTTGAAAATTTGTCATAAATTTTTTATTATTTTAATATTTTTCTCGAAATTCATGCTACTTTAATTTGAGCAAAATTTTTCCCAAACATTAAAATCTTACTTTTTCATTATTAATCAGAATTGATAAAATTATCATTTTCAAAAATTTATCATAAATTATTATTATTATTTTATTATTATTTCGCCTCGAAATTCGTGAATTTATTTTGGGGCTATTTTTTTCTTCTCCCGCACTACTAATCCAAGACCAAGTCTTGGTACATTTCTGTTGTTTCTTTTGTGTGCAAGAGATCATTTTAAATGACCAACCGAGAATGGAACAGTGCACGTCCGCCTCTATTCTCTGGCGGAAACTTCAGAACCTAGAAGGGTCTAATGGAATCCCACCTAAAGGCCTATCAAGATCTATGGACAATAATCCAAACGGGGTTTACAGTACCTACTGAAGATGGAGTGTCGATCGCCTGGGATAAATTGGACGAACCAACTCTGAGGAAGATCGAGACTGATGCAAGGGCAACATCAATCATACAGTGTGGCCTAACCAAGGAGCAACTCGAACTAGTAGGACCATTCAGATGTGCCAGAGAAATTTGGGAGAAACTAACCAATCTACACGAAGAGAGCTCCGAAATTGAGTTAGCACCTGACTGCGAACTCGAGCCAGAGTCAGAAGACGAATTGACTGAGACAAAAATGGTAACCAATTTCGAATCCTTTTTTGAATCACAATTAGATAATCCAACAGATACTATAATGGTCGAGGAAGGTATAATTGCTAGTGCAGGGAAAGCTCCAAGAGAACCACCAGAGAAGAAGATTCAACCTGTACCCGAGTCCAACTCAGACTCAGAATTTTACGACAAAGAAGGAGACCGACCCAACCCGGTCCAATTAGCTCGTGATCATTACAAGAGCACTGGAAAAACGATCGGGGAAGGTAAGTTTTCAATATTTGAAAATTCAATATCTATCTCAAATAACATTATTAATTTGTATAAATTAGTTAAGGTTAGTACATTAGAAAACTTAATTCATAACCATGCTAATTTTAAAAAACCAAAGTTTTATTTCGATCATGATGTAACTTAAATCAGTTTTTGTTTGCTTTAACTGTATGTTTTTTTAAAAATTAGGATTGATTAGTTTAAGGACAAAACAGTTTAACTGAAAGTTGAACAACATAGTATTGGGTGGAGGTGAGATGATAGTACGTTAGGGAAGCCATCTTGGCGGAACTAGCCGAAGCTACCGATCCAAGACCCGAGCTAGTTAGACCAGAATTTTTCAAAAAGTAATTTTGAAAATGAAATTTCACTAAAAGGCTTTGTCTAGGAAAGGGTTGATGATCCAATAAGGTTACGGCCAAAGAAGGCCTAGTGCCTCGCCAAGACCTGGATGCCAATTTTTGAAATTCAAATTCAATTTACTCCTTGTCAAATTCGAATCTAACACAAATGTTCAGTTAATCTTAGATTCAAATATTTCTTTTTAAAATAAATTTAAAACTAATTATTTTCAAAATTAATCTAACTTTTCAAAATTAACCGTGTTTGCAAAATTAAAATATCTATCTCACAAGAACCCATAAGGTCAACATGTTTGATCACATAGAACTGGGTGAGATATCTAGGACCTAAAAATATAATTCACTATCCTTTTAAATGAAAAGGTTTGCAAAATTATCTCTATTTTGTTTTGTCACTATACCCTACTTTTTCATTTCTAACATTTTTTTTCATGTTAAATATCTCGATAGACTCGTTTTAAAATATAATCTAGGGCTTGTTTTTTTTTTTTGTCATCGATTGGTCAAAATTGGTCAAAATAGTCAACCCTAGTCAACATAGTCAAACCTGCTCAACACTGAAGCCCTTTAAGGAACTTAGATAAAAGTCAGATTGTGTCGGATACAGGGGGAGTTTCTTTTAATACTTTTTAAAAAAAAAATTTAATTTTTTTTCAAAAACCTTATGCTCTAAATCTTATTATCATCTCGATAAGGTTTTCAAAAATTGATTCAAAAACCTTCTTATACTACTATCTGTTTGAAAAATTATCATTATTTCAAAATATTTTTAAAAAACTGTGTTATCATTTCAAGTTATGTTTTCAAAAATTATCTTCTTAAAAACTATCATACTTCAAAGTTATTCTTTTGGTTTTGATAAACCCTAAAGACACAAAGGAGATCTACTTAATGATCTACAAGGACTCCGAGGATGTGTCAAATTTAGGGGGAGTCTAAACCAAAAGAAATTATTTCTAACAAGTATTTTCTTTGGCAATTATTGTTTATTATTCTTTTGATCTGAACTGACCCCTAAGGACTCAGAAGAAGAATACTTGTGGTCAACAAGCTTCCAAGGACTATATCAAGTTTAGGGGGAGGTTAAATTAAAAGAATTATTAAACATTTCAAAATAATATGTTTTAATACACTAAGTTTTCAAAATTCTTTTGAAAATACAAGTAATTTGCCATTAAAAATATCATTATTTTTCAAAATATTTTTGTGGTTTAGTAAATCATTGTTGAAATACCTTTAGAAATAATATTTGCTTGAATCTTGAGAATTTCCAGGACACTTAGGAAAATGCCCTTGTAGTTAACAAGGGTTCCTAGGATTGTGTCAGATTGGAAAAGAAACCTAGTCAAGTAAAATATTATATTTTCAAAATGCATAACATTTTTTTTCAAAAGTACTTATATTTTCAAAATGCATAACATTTTTTTTCAAAAGTACTTATAATTTCAAAATTGCACAACATTTTTTTCAAAAGTACTAATACTTTTCTAAGGCAGCAATATTCTAAGTACGTGAAGTTTTTAAAAGTGTTGCCTACAAATACAAATTTTTTTAATTGCACAATACCTTTCAAAGTGGAGTTTTGTTGGTACAATTCAAGCTTATGCTATGATTTTAATAGTTATACTAAGTATTTTTATATTTTCAAAAATCATAGGCTCTGATACGTAATCTCTTCTCAAATCTTCTTTCAAAATATATTTCGTTATTGATATATATCCAGGGGGAGAGTAGAAAAAGTGTGATATTAGAAATTAAATTCTTCCTTAAATGTTTTCCTTTTTTTTGAAAGGTTATCTTAGAAATGGTTTAAAACTTAGGAGAAGAACTTCACAATAAAGGGGAGAGAAAGGAAAGAAGAGAAATTGTTTTAATCTTTATCTCTTTTTCAAAAAGTGCTTCAAAAGTTTCTAAGTGTTTCAAATTTTTGTTAAGTGCATGTCTTCTCCTAAGTAAATTTTTTTTCTTCTTTAATAAACAAAATTTGTTTGAGCAAAAAAAAACTTGTTTAAAAATTTTGTCAAATATTTCCAAGTAAAGTTTTTTTGTGAAAAACATGTTTTCCAAAATGCACAGTGTTTCCAAACAAATATTTCTAAGTGTGCAAAAAATTTTTGGCAAACAAATTGTTTTTGGGAAACTTGAATTCAAAATTTTGCCTAAGTAATTTTTTAGGTTTTAAACAAAATTTAGGCTTGCAAAGCTGTTCAAAATGGAAAATTGTCTAAGTGTAAAATGCTTTTAGTGCAAAGGCTTTTATTTTTTTTGTTTGTCAAAAACTTAGAAAAACTCATAGCTCCCTGTTAGATACCTTGTTCTCCCATGTTTGTTTTTGATATATGTCAAAGGGGGAGGAACGGTCAAAGTTAAGGGTTATAACACAAGTATTCAGGGATTTAGGGGGTGTATAAAATTTTTTTTAATCTACACTTATACTGTTCATACTCCTTCATTTCTAAACTGTATATGTTTTTTACTTAACTTTGAATTGTGTTGCCATAAATCAAAAAGGGGGAGATTGTTGGTGCAGGAAGCACCATATCGAACCTTGTTTTGATATTGGCAAAGGATTCAAAGTTAAGTTTGTTTGTGATCTAATAATGTTACTCAAGTGTGCAAAGACAAAGCCCTAGCGAAGGACTGCTAGTATCCAAGCCCTAGCGAAGGACTGCTAGGCAACTGGCGAAGGACTGCCAGTATCCAAGCCCTAGCGAAGGACTGCTAGGCAACTGGCGAAGGACTGCCAGTATCCAAGCCCTAGCGAAGGACTGCTAGGCAACTGGCGAAGGACTTCCAGTATCCAAGACCTAGCGAAGGAATGCTAGGCACCGGGCGAAGGACAGCTCGGCATCCAAAGCCCTAGCGAAGGAATGCTAGGCACCGGGCGAAGGACAGCTCGGCATCCAAAACCTGGCGAAGGACCGCGATGCAAAAGTCCAACCAAAGGAACGGTTGGCATCAGGTAAATTCTCCCTAGAGGAGTAGGTGAGGACGCATTCCCCGTCGAGGGAACAGTAGGCGTCAGTTCGACCTAGGGCTCCATTTTGGAGACCAAAGTCAGAACCAAGACAGCTAAGTTTGTATAAATAAATATTTTAATGTATTATTGTGTTTTGGACTAACCCTGGATGCAGGACCGAAGGAACGTGTGTCTGCAGCTCAGAGAGCCTCAAAGGAATGAGGCAATAGCTGATCAGGGTGCCCGGAGTGTCCCGGGCGCCCCCAAGGTGAACACAAAACACAAAACCCAAAAAGCAAGCTTCGCAGTACAACTCCCGGGCGCCCCCGTCTCCCGGACGCCCCTGCTACTCCCGGGTGCCCCCATGCGCAAGCCTCGAACCAGAACCCCTCGAAGCCAAGAAGATAGAAGTTTGACCCGGTCAATCCGGGCGCCCCGAGCGCTCCGGGCGCCCCGGTCAAAGCGGATCCAGAGGATCAGACGCGACCGAGACTTTGGAGGATCAAAGGCCATGTGGGGGGCGCCCCCGACATCCCGAGCGCCCCCAGGCCCTATATAAAGGGCCCTTGACCATGGCTTCAAAGTATCACTTCAACACAACGCTTCTACGCTCTTTCACTCTCGCGCCTTACTCCGGAAACCTCCCAACTCGAGCCGACGACGTCCCGCTGCTCCGAAAAAGTCAACCTTCATCGGACGTCGGTAAAAAGAAGAGCTTTCTTTTCGTTAAGTTTACTATACTGTATTTGCAAATCAATATTTGTAAACTTTTATTGCGCCTATATAGAATTGCCCAAAGTAAACAGTCAACGACCGTGGGCCTTGGAGTAGGAGTCGACACAGGCTCCGAACCAAGTAAATCGACTGTGTCTCTGTGTCTTGTTTTTTAATTTCTGCTGCGTACCTGCTCTTACGAAAATCCGAACGATTTCCGATATTCACCCCCCCCCTCTATCGGTTTTCTCGATCCAACATATACTGCATTAGTTTAGAGGAGTTCGATACTTTAATTGTATTTGAAACCGTGATACGACTAAATTCGGTTATCACACATATTCATATTTTAAATTTGAGACCCACATTCGTGACAGTCTATTTTGGGTCCATCAAATTTTTTGCGCCGTTGCCGGGGAACAACTAGTTGATTTGTTTGATTTTTGCTTGTGTGCTTATGGGCATATCATTTGATTCTATTTTCTTATGCTTTACCTTTTGTATACGATTGCTGCCATTTTTCTTGTTTGTTGTGTGACAGGGCTGTAAGATCAAAATGCTTTCACCAGAGGACTATACAGAGATAAAAGAGGCATTGGTGGAGTTGAAATGTTGGTGTAAGGTGTTGGAATACCAACAAAAACATAAAGCTCATTCATCTACTTACCAGAGGCCGATTCAGCCTACATTTCAACCACCTCAGCCCCAAATTCAGCAATTCCAACAACCACAGCAATTCCAGTAGCCACCACAGTTTTTTCAGCCACAATGTCAACGATTTCATCAAGATTTTCATCCAGTCAACCAATTTTCCAGCAAACTCAGATTGGGCAGCTACTATTCCAGAATTTTCAGCCCCAAATTCAGCAATTTCAGCCCAACTTTCAGCCACCTTATCGACAAGATCAATCATCTTTTCAAGGAATTCAGCAAGGGTGTTTAGATAATCAAAATTTTCAACAACCACCCTTCCCTCAAGTTCAACCAAACCAAGGATTTCAGCATCTTAACCAAAATTTCCAACAGCCCTTTGTAAGTTTTCAGCAGGGAAATAATCAATTTCAGCTTCAACCTCAGCCATGGCAGCTAGAATTTCAACCCATACAGAATTTTCAACAACCTTTTCAACATTCACAGCCATACGATTAAAATTTTCAGTTTCAAAACTAGAATTTCCAGCCCACGCAATTCCAGTTTTCACCACCACAAATACAACCTCATATCCAAGAATTCCAGAATCATAATTTTCAGCCATCTCCACCAAGTGGTGAACCAACTTTTCAGCAGTTTAATCAACCTGTTCAACCATTTGATCAACCCCCACAGTCTCCATTTCAGAATGCACAGTCTACTCTTGGTCTTCAGCAGCCTTATGTTACATTTCAAGACCAACAAGAGTTTCACACTAACCAAGGAGGCTTTGAGAATCCTGATTGGAGTGAGGCTCAACAAAAGAGGATGGTGGAGATGTGTCAACAAATTTTACAATAACAGCAAAGTTTTCAAGAACAACAAGAACAAATTTTTCAAGAACAACAACAAAGGCTTCAAAACATGCAAGATCAATTAAAACAAAGGCAAGCCCAAGAATCAGGAGAATTATCTTCTCAAGCTACTCTTAATTCTGAGGGCTCCAGAGTTAATTTTTTATCAGTTCAAGGTGACCCTAGTGCATGGCCAAGTCCTTCTTTAAGTGATCTTAGAATTTTGGTGGAAGAAGAAGAAGAAATCATTAAACTCAGGGCACCTACAGCATGCATCCCTCCGGAGATTCCTATTCAAAATTCATTTCCAAATTTTTCAGCTCCAGAAGAAGAAACTGAAGCTCCACAGGACCATTCTAGACTTTTATTTTGTGATGGTAGTGCTATTGATGGTCCTAATTTTTCTAATATTGTTGTTGCAGATATTGCAGAAGAAGAATGCATGGGAGATGATATTCCAGGTGTAGGGGATTGCACTAAGCCCCAGGGACCACCAACAGTGATGGATACATTAGAAGATTCAGAGGATGAACCAGAAAGTGTAGGGACTTGCATGGTGGAAGCAAGAACCCAAGAATCACCTATTCCAGTTGAGTGTCCACCAGAGCTTGAGGCTGAAGAGGAGCATGTACTTGATCAGGAGGAGGCCATGGATACATCTACTCTTGTAGAACCTCCAGGTATTCTTCAGCACGCTCAGGTGTGTATTTCTCCTCTTTATTCAGAAAAATTCAGCAAGGTACCTAGTGCTGACTTTATTGGTTATGATGAATTTATTGATATACCTTGTGTAGAAATTTCTTGTGAAAATCCAATAGAGGTACCAAAAATTGATTTTATTGGTTGTAATGCATTATTTGATACATCTCTTGTAGAAATGGGTTGCGAAATAATTTTAGAGGCACCTATAATTGATGTTGTTTGTTATGATGAATTCCTTGATACATCTTTTGTAGATATGGATTGTGAAAAATTTTTAGAAGTGCCTGAAATTGATGTTATTTATTTTAATGAATCTCTTGCTATATCTTATGTTGAAGTTGAATGTGAAAAACTTATGGAGGTATCCGAGATTGATTTTGTTGGCTGTGACACATTGCTTGATACGTTCTTGATAGGAAATAATTGTGAAAATACTATTGATGTGCCAAAAGTTGATTTCATGGGTTTTGATAAGTTTCTTGATATACCTTTAGAGGATATTACTTATGAAAAATTCATTGAGATACCAGAATTTGATTTAATTGGATATGATGCAGCTTTGGATTCATTTCATGCAGAGACTGATATTATTTTATTTCCTTCGTACCCTGCACGCTTTAGATAGGTATTACATTGTTTTGCAGGGTTTAGAAGACTTCAGGAGTGGGCGCTCCATCTGAACAGACTCTAACCTCCTGGAAGGACTTCTGAAAGGCATCAAGAAGGAGGAGAAGATCTTACTTTAATCCATAGCCCTCCATTCCTTCAATGGATTTTGAACCTAAATCGCCTGCGGCCACCTGAACATTTTGCTGCAAAGTCTAAGTGTGAGGGAGTCCTAGCTCTCTCAACCACCCAGACTCCTCCACTACCACGATAGAGGCTACTTCTGGATAGGCTCCGTCCACCAGAATAAAGGGGAGTTTATTCTTTCTTGCATTTTCTTTTATCGCATTTTTCACTTTTATGTTTTCTAGAAGTAGAACTTTCTTTTAAAATGAGTTTTTGCTAATAAATGCGTGAGTAGAGTAAATTGAATAAATAGACATTGTAAATACCATGTCTTTTCTTTTAGCACCTTTTCTTGCATGATTAGGAATAAATGTATCCCTTTAGGTTATCTTCATAGCATGTTAGAGTCTTTTGAAAATAAATTAAATTTGGTTGTTAAAACTTAGGGTTTGAGCTAATGGATGAAATCTTGGATGCTTGAGTACTACTTTGCTTTAGATTCTTAATTGATGATTTGAGATGAATTATTTTTGCCTAGTGAGAATTAGCCTTATATTTGTAACACACATATGTTATTGTGCTCTAGAACTTGCTTAGGTTCTTTCAAAACCATATTTCAATGATTGGATCACATTTATAGAAGCTAATAAATTTGTTTACCCTTCCATGTCAATTTTTGGCACTAATCATGTCTATTCTATTTGTCTTTCTTTATTCCTACTCTTAACCCTATTTTTTCGATGGATTTGTTTGCTTGGGATGTTTTCTTGATGCTACCTTGCCCGAGACGGACAAAGATTTAAGTATGGGGGAGTGACTAGAGTTTGGAATTATTTTGGAGCAAGGATGCATTTCATTTCAAGAAGAAATTTTTTTTTTTGTGAAATTGAAGCCAAAAGGTGCCAAGTGAGTGAGTTGGTACCAAGAATGAGCAAGAAAGATGGAAGCAATTGGTGATCTAGCTTCCTTATCATATTTTGAAGATTTAAAGTGGCAAGCAAAGAAAAAAAAATCTGCACCGTTTCGAAAAAATTTTCTGAACCAAGTGGAAAAGTAGTTGTCAAGAGATGAAATTAAGCAAAGAATTCAAAGAGAAACAATTATTTCGGTTTTGGAAATCAGTGAGGCAGTGCCGAAATGTGAGAAATCTGGAATGCAGTTGTACAAGGTTTGCTAGCAATTGAAGAAAACAGTGAGTATTAAACACCTTAACAGGAAAAAAATTCAGTGAGAGTGCTAGAACTAAGGATGTGTCTCCATGAAGCAGTTTCGGCACAGTTGGTATCAATCTCAAACTGAATTTGGGTTTGGAAATTAGTAATGCAGTGCTGAATTGACACATCTGATCAGAACAAGAAAGAGTTCCAGATCAGAAACAGAATTCGAAAGGCTGGCTAAAGGCTGAAAGAAGTTGAAAAACTGCACTACATTGCATTATGAGCATGTAATCTGCCGAGTGTTGAATTTGGAGCTACAGAAATTAAACAAACTGATCTGAATTGAAAGCAATACAAGAATTGCTGACCAGAGATCAAAATTTCTGAAAATGGCAGCAGAGTTATGCTTGTGCAGTGGCCGGAAATTGACTTGCTACTCAACCATTTTCGAGTGGGATACTTAAAATTTCCACTATCAATTGAAGCAAATACTATTGATGCTATTGTTTTGAGAGATCAGAGAATTGTCATGAATCTAAAGTGGAGCTGGAATCTGAAGAAAAAGAAAAAGAAGAAGAAGAAGAAGAAGTGAAAGTAGTGTACCAACTTGGAAAGACATGTATCAAGAGTGAGTTATGTTGAGTGAAAATTTTATGTTGAGTATCTATTTCACATGATATTATATGTTCTTTGATACAAATCTGATCTGAAAAGAAAAAAAAAGAGAAGAAGAGAAGGAAGCAATTGGCACACAATTGAGGTTTTTGGCACATTGAGAACAAATGGAGTTTCCTTCATCCAAATCAAAGGAATTATTCAAGTTTGACTTCGCCACATTTTTTGAATTCACTAGGGGACTGTAAAGAGGGTAAAGCACATTGGAAACATCCTTGAGCACTCAAGTCTCCCACTTTATCCATTTTTCTATTTTCTTGACTTTTACTCCATTTCTTATCATTTTCTATGTTTTCACTTATTTTTGTAGATGTTGATCCTAATCAGGAATAATGGTGGAGATTAGATAATAAGCAAGCCTATGGTAGTGCAAGAAGCATGTGTGTTTGAGTGAGCTCCACTTCCATCATCAACTTAGAACTTAAGGAGAGAGCCACCAAAATTTTCCTTGAAAGGCTAGTGATTTAAATTCATCTCAATGACTCATGATGGATGAAAAGGCTAAGTTGTTGATTTAAGGATAAGATACTAATCCATAGAGCTTAGGTTTATGAGAATTGACGACCCTAGGTAATTTCTTTTCATTTGCTTCTAATTATGCTTAAGAAAATCTAGGGGATACTTATTCAGTAGTTTCATGAGACGCTCAAGCTTAAGTGTGGGGGAGTTGATAAGTACCGTTTTGTTGATTATTTTAATTGCTAAAATCTATGTTTGACCTATGTTTTTACTTGCTTAATTGTGATTTTACCCTAGGTTTTATGACATACTCTTATTTTGGACTTAATTGTAAATTTGTACATAATTGGATTATTTGGCCACTAAATTTTTGATCTATCTTTGTAGGCATGAAAGATTCATGGACCTAGGGCATATTGGGTCAAACTTGAGTGGGAAGTGACCCGGATCGAGTTATCAAGATAAGGATTAAATCTGGGCCGTCCGATTCAAAAGCGGCTAGATCTGAGCCATCCGGGACCATTTGAAGCAATCCGAGCTAGGGTTAGGGGATCAAGCACTCTGATCAAGATATGAAGGTTTCATTCCAATCAGAGCTCAATCAACCGTTGGATCAAGCTCGGAGGGCTCTAGATCGTCCATTCAAAGATTAGGTTGATCTGGACCATCCGTTGCAAATCTGGAGGATCTGAGCTACCACGAGGCAGATCCTGACCCCTGATCAACATCCTCAAAGTTTGGGTCAAATCAGAGCAAGATCAGCCGTTGGATTTCCTCCGATCAATCTGGGTCGTCCATTGCTAGCTACTTAATCAGAAATTCCCAGCGCTTCAGCCTCGTCGCGTCTCCGCTGCAGCATTCTTCTTCTTCAGCCAGTTCTTCGTTCTTCAATTAATTTCTTCAATCCAAGGGGCGCGACCCCTCAATTTCTTGCTTAGATTGAATCCTAGGTCATTGGGGAAGTCTCTTGGTGAAATTCCAGCTTGAGAATTGCTCGAGAACAGAGCTATTGTGAGGTTTCCGTGGCTCTGCTGTTTGAAGTCGTCAATCTCAGTTGCGCTCCATTTCCATTACCCGGAGCTATATGGAGGGGTTCCCTCGAGTGCTCTGACCATCCCCGAATCACCATCGCACTTGGACGCAGCAAGATTGAAGGATTCGAATGGAAAATTTAGATTGAGCAGAGTTTGAGCTGGGAGTGAATCGCAGAGACAGTTTCCAATGGTTTGCTGAGCTTGCGGGTCCGAGGCTCACCCTTGCGTGACGAACAAGGAGGATTTGAGCTCAGGAAGGGTTGAGGATTAGTTTTCAGTAGTTAATTTCAGTGTATTAGCAGTAGCTTTCAATTCTGCCATTTCATTTATGTTTCTGAAACTCTGTATTAGATGTAGCTTTCTTGTCTGAATTGTTCCTTCGTAATTAGGTTTTAATTCCTCATGGTTAAGTAGTTAGTGAGCTGTTTTATGCACAATTGCTTTCAGTTTCAGTTCGTTTAATGTTTAATAGCTTGCGTATCATTTCTGCAGTTTTCTCCTGTTGCGTATCAAATTGTTCAGCCACGTGCCAGATTTCATTTCTGCAAGTGTTATTAGCTGTAGCTTCTGAATTCGTACCAAGTATTCTATAGTTTCTTTTTAGCTTTTCTGCATTCTCGATTAGTGACTCAAGTTAAGTTGAAATTGCTAGCTTTAGCCCTTGAATTTGTCACTGCATCATTGCCTATGCTTGTTTAAGTTTTGCATTTTAATTTCTGCACTCAATTCACTGCATTCGAATCAGTTTTCTGCATTTTTATTTCTGGATTTTACTTCAGCTTGCATCCGTTGTCTTTGCATCAAATTCGTGACATTTGAAACTCTACATTTAATTCTTGTTTACCTGCATATCAGTTTCTGCATGTATTGCCTGCTGAATTTCTGCAATTCTGCTCTCATCATTTGCATTAGATTAGTTTCTGAATGGGTTAGTTTCCTTGCTGCATATTAGTGTCATAGCTCCTGAATGGTGTATCAAACGAGACCCTAACAAATTGATCGATGGCAGCTTGTGTATCAGCCGGTTGGTTCTGAATTTTTCAGCGTGCCAATTTCAGATTGAGTATCGATTTCATTTCTGCATTCTCCACTGTTATTGCTGCATTCTCCATCTGTATTTCTTCATTTTCGATTTCAGCACATCAATAGGTTCTGGATTGGTGAATCATTGCAACAGATTGCAACTCGATCAAGTTGTTTTTGCATTTGCTCTGTTGCTGAAATTTTGCATTCCAAATCTGCATTGAGTTTGATTCCTGCATGTCCCTGCCGAGTTGGGTTTGTTCTTGTCTTGGTCAGTCTCGGGTTTGAAATTGCTTTATTCATCCTTGCAGTAAACTTCATTGACAGCCTAGCTCTTTCAAGTTGATTTGATCAGCAATCATTCCTGCATTTGGTTCCAATTTTTTGCACATCGAATTCTGTACATGAAAAGTAGTGACTTCATATGTTGCTGAGTTTCTGAATGTTCGGTTAAGATTTAATCTCTGCATTGATTGGTATCAGAAGTAGGTTGTGCTTGAAATCAGTTGCAATTGCATGTGATTTGTCTCGAAATAGTGGTCTCATTTTGGCTAAAAGCTGTATTCCTTGTGTATCAAGGTTTGGTAGCATGCAATTTGTATTAAGTGAGTTCGACATTGACTTTGTATCAAATTGTCTATAGAATGCTCAGCCCTTGGTTGTTTTGTATTGCAAACCCCTGTCCGCATTAGGATCAAGTTGATTTCAGCTTGATTTCCCAAATTTTGCAATTTGTATTAGACGATTTAATTGCCCATTGGTTGAGTTGTTAATTGTCATCACTTTGTTTAACTTATTAGCTAAGTTGCTTAATTTTCATTGTGTTTCATTTCTGAATTGCAACCCAAACCCAAATCACATTCGAAACCCAAATTCACAAACGGCACATAAATACAAGCTCAAATCACACAACATCAACTAGTCCCGAGGAAAAATACGACCTGTGGCCCCTTTACTACGTTTTTCTATTTTGATTGCAAAAAGGGTTTCCAGCACATATTAATATTTTAAATTTGAGACCCACATTCGTGACAGTCTATTTTGGGTCCATCACCCGCTCGGACGGGTCCTCACCAATCCCGAAGTTTCAGGTCGGCTGATCAAATGGACGACAGAGTTAAGCAAATACGGGATTGAGTACCAGCCTCGTACCGCTATCAAGGCACAAGTTCTCTCAGATTTCATGCTCGAGACTGTCCCAGAGCTGAGGCTGAGGGAGTCTGGAAGATATATTGAGACGGGTCTTCCAACAGCAGGCACAGTGGTGCCGGGGTGTTAACGGTCTCCCCCTGAGGGGATACATTACATTTATCTATTCGGCTCTACTTCAAAGACACCAACAATGAAGCTAAATACGAGGCGATCCTAGCATGTCTGCAAGCAGCCAAGCATGTAGGAGCTACTAGGATCGTTGTACATTCGGACTCTCAGCTTGCGACACAACAAATAAAAGGCAACTTCAAAGTAAAGTGTGAACGCCTGCAGAGGTATGCGCCCCTCTATGAGTAGCTAAAAGCTTCCTTCACAGAGGTTATTCTGCAGAAGATCTCCCGGTCAGACAATGTCAAGGCAGATGAGCTAGCCAGGCTGGTTAGCTCTATCTTAGCTTGGCAGCTAGATGAACCTAGTGTCCCGGAAAAGACCATAGCTCATATTGGAGAAGGGCAAAAGGCAACACTGTAGCCGATTGGAGATATCCATATGTGGAGTTCCTATGTAGCGGGAGCGCTCCAAGCATGGATCAAGGAATCCGATTATTTCGTCGTCGGGCTGCCAAATTCATATTGGTCGAAGATCAACTATACAGGAGGGTCTTTGCTTGACCACTCCTTAAATGTGTCGGGCTAGAGGAAACTGACTATGTGATGCGAGAAGTACATGAAGGCATTTGTGAAAGCCATATTGGGTAAAGGTCTCTATCGAGGAAGAATAATCTGGTAGGGTACTTTTGGCCCACTCTGCAAGCCGACGCTCTCAAGTTCGTGGCCGGATGCGAGGCCTACCAGAGACATCAGCATGTGACTCATCGACCGACCGAGCCCCTACGAGTCTTCGCTGTGTCCTGCCCCTTCGATCAATGGGGAATGGACATTGTAGGCTCATTCCCCATAGGACCTCAACAAAAGAAGTTCCTGTTAATTCTCGTGGACTATTTTTTCAAATGGGTCGAAGCAGAGTCTCTAACACACATCATGGAGGCCATGGTGATGAAGATCCTATGGAAGGATATTATCTGCAAATATGACATCTCCCACAAGCTGGGGTCAAACAATGGAAGACAATTTGTCGGGCCCAAACTCAACGAATGGTGTGAGGGGCTAGGTATTCGCCAAGCCTTCACGTCGGTCGTGTAGCCTCGGGGCAATGGCCAAGCTGAGGTCGTTAACCGAGAAATCCTCAGAGGACTCAAGATAGAACTAGAACACGTTAGAGGCAACTGGGTTGAGGAGCTCCCCAGCATCTTGTGGTCCTACCATACCACTCCACGAGAAGGGACTGGCCAGAGTCCTTTTCAGCTGGTGTATGGATCTGAGGTCGTGATTCCGGTGGAGGTAGGCGAGGAATCCGTCCGGCGGCAGTACTATAACAAAGAGGACAATGATCAAGAGAGGTTGATCGACCTCGATCTCGTGTCAGAGGTCCGTGATAAAAGCAGCCGCTCGGCTGAAAAGCGTACCCACAATACATACAACATGCCTACAACCACCGGGTAATTGCTCGCAACTTTGAAATAGAAGACAAGGTTAGGAAGAGGATTAAAGCAGTCGACGACCCGAGGAACCTGGAGCCTTAGTGGGGCGGACCCTACATCATCATCAGAAAGCTCACAGGAGGCAGCTACTATCTGGAGGATGACAATGGCAAGGGGCTGGAGAGGCCATGCCACGTCAATTATCTCCGAGCTTATCGTACTCGGTGAGATCTTGACTAGTTCATATAAAACTTGTATTCTTTTTGCACTGTCTTGCAGTTCAATAAACAAAGAAGCAAATGAAATATTATTTGAAGAACACCGATTACTTGCCTGCTTAAACCCTACTACCTCGCGGTGCTGCGGATGCCCGAGGTGAGTAGGCTTGGTCTGGGTGTTGCGGATGCCCGACCAAGAGCTGGCAAAACCCTACTACCTCACGGTGCCGCGGATGCCCGAGGTGAGTAGGCTTGATCCGGGTGCTACGAATGCTCGACCAAGAGCTGTTAAAACCCTACTACCTCGTGGTGCTGCGAATGCCCGAGGTGAGTAGGCTTGGACCGGGTGCTGCGGATGCCCGACCAAGAGCTGTTAAAACCCTACTACCTCATGTTGTTATGGATGCCCGAGGTAAGTATGTTTGGTCCGGGTGCTACGAATGCCCGACCAAGAGTTGTTAAAACCCTACTACCTCGTGGTGATGTGGATGGCCGAGGTGAGTAGGCTTGGTCTGGGTGTTGTGGATACCCGACCATGAACTGGTAAAACTCTACTACCTCGCGGTGCTACGGATGCCCGAGGTGAGTAGGCTTGGTCTCAGTGTTGTGGATGCTTGACCAAGAGCTGTTAAAACTCTACTACCTCGCGGTGCAGCGGATGCCTGAGGTGAGTAGGCTTGGTCCGGGTGCTGCGGATGCTCGACCAAGAGCTGTTAAAACCCTACTACCTCGTGGTGTTGCGGATGCCCGAGGTGAGTAGGCTTGGTCCGAGTGCTACGGATGCTTGACCAATAGTTGTTAAAACCCTGCTACCTTGCGGTGCTGCGGATGCCCAAGGTGAGTAGGCTCAGCCCAGGTGCTGCAGATATCCGACCAAGAGCTGTCTAGAAGAACATGAAAGTGGTCATTTCTTTGCGGTTGTCTGGCAAAGACTTGTATTGAGGTGTAGTCGCATGTTGGCCGTTGAGCTCTAGGGTTCTTGAGCTGAAGGTCATCCTTGCTGCACTGGTGACCCCTTGGTCTGTGGTTAGAAACAAAACAATCTCACTTATAAAGGGTCGTGTAAATTCACAAGGAGTCATAGATTAAAAGGAGGAAGACTCTGAGTACACAAAAGAAAGGAACAACAGTGTTCCATTAAGAATTCTGATTTACATTCTCAAACAACAAGGCAAAGTACAAAGAGAAACAGCTACTATAGCTCCTCCCTCTAGGTCGACGCTTGTCTCAGCCGAGTCCTCCCGGGCTGCTCGGCTTCACCGGGAGCCTTCCTCGGGATCGCTTGCTCCTTGGACTGAATGGTTTCTCTTCAACATCCTCGCTCCTTGAGTCAGGGACGAACACTTGTTCTTCAATTCCCTTACCCCTCACGTCGAGGACAAACATTGCATAAGAAGCCGGAGTACCAGAAAAGAAAAGATACTCAAGACAGTAGACCGAGAAATGTTTTCATTACATTCAAGATGATTACATATCTGACACATTAGAAAAAATGAAAAAGTTACTAAGATCAAAGGACAAAAAAGGCAGGGCCCAAGTTGGAGAAGAGCTCTAGATTTCCTGCTCTTCGGGCGAAAGCTCATCCTAAACCTGGCCAATGCTCAAAGCACTTAGATCTGCGTCTAGTTTTAACAGTTGGACCTTTCTTAATTGGCTGATGGAACCATTGAAGCCCTATTTTAGGCGCTTCAATACCTGCCCAGCCAAAAGGTCACCAAACTGTCAGACTGCAAAAATCTTGCCTTGAACACTGCCTCAGCCTTAGACAGTTGAGATGCTTGGTCGGTCTTGTACTTCTGTAGTTCAGCTTCAACCTCCTTCTTGGCCGACTTCAACTCGGCCACCTCCAAAGACAATCGATCCTGAGACCCTAGGGCTTCTTTGAGTTTCTGAGAGGTGGTCGAAACCTTGTCCTTGGCTCGGGTGGCTTCCTCCTGGAGGTCAGATGCATATGCAACTGCCAGTTCTATTTCAGATACTTTAGTGTCTAGCTGGCGCTCCTGTTCTTTGGTCTGTTCCTCCAGAGTCTTCGTTGAGGACTCCAGGAGCTGGACGTTGGTAGACAACTAAAGCTGTCAAACGGGCCAACCCGTGGCGGGGCGGGTCGGCCCATGGCGGGCCGGCCATTTGGCGGGGCGGGGGCGGGTCGACCCGTCATCTAGGCGGGTTGGAAAATCCCCAACCCAACCCAATCCAAGGCGGATCGTGGGTTAGGCGGGCCAACCCGCGGGCCCATTAAAATATTTTTAAAAAATTATATATTTAGATTTCATCAATCAAATATATTATGAAATATATTTTTTAAATATAAATGGATACAAACGAGTATTCATGTGATGAAAAATATTATTTTTTATTTCAAAATAATAACAAAGAAAGATAATAAATTGTCATAAAACTTAACTAATATGTGATTCTCAACCCGCGGGCCAACCCAAGCCCACCGCGGGCCGACCCGTGCGGGTCGCGGGCCTAGGCGGGTTGGCCCGCGGCGGGCTTGAGTTGCTTAAATTCTAACCCAACCCGCTTAAATTGATTGGCGGGGCGGGCCAACCCGACGAGCCCAACCCAAATTGACAGCTCTATAGACAACTCCTTCATCTGGGTCTGGAGTTGCTCCCGCTCCTAGGTCAGCTTCTGCAGGTCATCGGAGAGGACCGGGTTCTTCTCCGACAGGGAGCTTTCTCGGAGGCGGTAATGGTGCAAAGTCTCCTCAGAGGCTAGCAGGGTGTCGAGGCAATGTTCTACCTTCACCCTTAGGGCCCTACTGACCTCCAGCTGCAGGAGGCCTGCCTCACGGGCACGGCCAGTCTCCGCTTCTGATTTCGCCACTCGTCGGAGGAGGCCTTCGGTAACCCCTTGGGAGCACAAGAAGCGGCTCGTAGCAGCGCAGTTAGAAGCGACTTACAATATGGATGAGTGACAGTTAGAGCATGAAAAAAGAAAATTTAAGAGAGGAGGGAGAAAGTTAAAGTGCAACTACCATCAACAGAGACTGATGTAGCATGCCTAGAGACCTGGCTGGCCCGACCAACTGCCTCAGCTGGGCAGGAGGGGGAAGAAGTTCCTCTGCAACCCGAGTCGATGGGCTAAGGACGTTCCTTGGGTCGGGGTCGGATGCCCTTGCTGTCCGTGACTTCCAGAGGGGGTGCCTTTATTTGGATGGACTGGGAACCTTTGGTCGCTGCTTTCTTCGCCATCGGGGCCTTCCGGTGGGAGCGAGGCACACCGAGCAATACCTCCTTGCCTCGCCTGTTGGGACCGGGTGCATGTTGACATGGATACGGGTTCGTAATTTTTAAAATTAATTACGTGCAGCGGAAGAATTAGCATAAATAATTTCTCAAATTATTTTAACCACGTATCTAGCATGCAACCTTATGATGTGTGGACATGATCATAAATTAAAATTTTACAGAAAGTAAACTAATTTACTTAATACCTCGCGTAACTCGAAGTAAGGGACGAGATCCAACCGTACCGTCCCTTGGAAGCTCCGCCTCTATTCGCGTTCACGCCGAGTTCTCTCCGGGATGACTTCGCAAAGTCACGAGTTTCATGCCGACAAAAACTACTAGATTCTCCAAAGGCACGACAAGAATATCAAGAGAGAGAGATGGAAACTAACCACCAAGTAATGGAATCAAGATTCCGTTGGAAGGAAGGAGGAGCGACCCGCTTCTTCATCTTCTTCGGCACCTTCTTGGTGGAGATGGCTCACGGCAACTTGAAGGGGCGCCGGCCCTAGAGGGTGGAGGAGGCGCCGGCCCTAGAAGATGGAGAGGGCGCCGGCCCTAAAGGAAGGAGAGGGAGAAAAGGAGAGAGAGAGAGGGCTTGCTACTTGATCTCTTGATTGGAATTCAAGCCTTGTCTTGGTTCCTTTATATAGTAGCCTCTCCATTGCCAAGTCTCCCCTTTAACGGAATAAATTTTTCATAAGAAATTTATCTTATAAATTTTTCTATGAATTATTCCGTTATGCTAAGTTTTATTATAACTAAGTTTATAATAAAAACAAACACATCTCCCCTTTTATTATGGAATAAAATTTACAAGAAATTTATGTTATAAATTTCTTATGAATTATTCCGTTATGCCAAGTTTTTATTATAACCTAATTTATAATAAAAACAACCATGTCTCCCCTATTATTATGGAATAAATTTTACAAGAAATTTATCTTATAAATTTTTCTTATCATGGAAAAATCAATTCATAATTGATTTTATAAAATAAAATAAACCAATCCATGGTTCATTTTAATTTCCATAAAAAGAATAAATTTCTATAAATTTTTTTATCATGGTAAATCAATCCATTATTGATTTTATAAAATAAAATAAACCAATCCAAGGTTTATTTTAATTTCCATAAAAATAAATCTCTTTATATAAATTTCTTTATCTATAATTTTATAAAACAAATCGCGCTTGATTTATTTTATAATTTAAACCAAATAAATTGGTTTCCCTCCTTTATTGTGGTCGGCCAAACTAAAGAGGGTGGGCACCCTCTTTGGCCGGCCACACCAAGCCAAACCCTTGCGAATTAAACTCATTTAATTCGTCCAATAAGCCTTCAAAAGACTTAGCCATTTTAAGCTTCCGGTGCGCCTCTGATAAATTCAGATTCGACTTATTTCTCTTGATTGGAAAATCCAATTTTCAACTCGTTTTAAATCCCTCGGATTACTCGTAGTGCATGTCACTAAATAGGCTTTCGATTTATGTTGGCCGTCTATAATCAACTAATTATAGAACAATCATGAGTGGCACCTAGTAGTACATCATGACCCCCAATTAATCGAAAGATCAACGGTTGACCTCAGAAATAATTCTGAAACCCTTCAGCAGCTATAATGAATCGTGCCTCATTCCCTTCACCATCTTATACCCACTTGGTTCAGGACACGGTCTATGTGTGTCAGTCCCCACTAGGCTGACTACGTCACACCTAGCCCAAGTAATGTCTTTCTCGTCCAACGGATTCTAATTACTCTCATGTTTCTGAGAGATTCATACTCGGAACATGTGATGCTCTGGCCAGAGGCTTCGAGTAACAATCCGACGATAGGCCTTGGGTATACATCTCCTCGCAAGGAGTGGTGAATCCTTTGTAGGCTGTTCAAACATCTTCGGGCACTTCGGCTTATACCTAATTATCCTGGGTCCACACCTCCTTGGAGATGCTTGCTTAAGATGTCAAAGTATAAGTCTTAATGACCAAGATGACTTGAACACCGCAAGTCAAAGGAACATCGCACTTAAGCTGCAGTAAGAACTTCATTGACATATCTATATGTAGATTACCATATGAAGTTTTACAGCTAGTCACTCCAATGAACTAGTTCCCTTAACTAATATTCATGTTTATCTCCGGACATCCCAATGTCACCAGCCAGTGAGAATCAGCTATTTAGAGAATAACTCATGCTAGTCTCAACAGAATTGATATTGCCCGTATTTATCAATTCATCGACTAGGGACATTTTCAATACTTCACAATTACACATGAAGAGATAATCACTAGTTGTGAATTCATCACAAATTCTCTTATGCTGTGAATTGTATTGCGCACATTCAGTAAATGAGTTTAAGATCCCAATCAAATACACAAACATGTATACTCAAATAGTGAATATTCATTTATTAAAATAAATGTTTATAATCATAAGGCGATTGCCTTAGGACACTTGTCTCATATTACTAACATCGCCGAGTAGCTAGAGTATTAATCAGGGCGGCTGGATCAGGGGCTGCCAGATTAGTTGAGATCCCAAAAGGAGAGGAGGGCGTCTTCCGAATGCTCTGGGACAGAGGCACCGCGTCCTCCTCATCAACGGCGGGCAAAAGCTATGAGGATGTGATCTTCCTCAACCTCTTCAAGGGGGGTGACTTCTGGGCAAGTCGTTTCTGCCACTTCTTCTCAGTTACCATGGGCACCGGTTGCTCAGCGGGAAGCGCAGGCATGGTCTCCCCATCTCCTGTTTTGATGGGGGAGGAAGGGGAATCCCCTTCAAGATTGGTGGGCAGCTCGGCTGCTCCTAGATCCCGGTGTTGGTTTTGGTTATGCATGGGAATTCTCTCCATGTCCTCGGATTAAAATTTTATTGATTAAAATAAATTCGGATGGAAAGAAATTTCCCAAGCGACCGTTTCATCATCGTACTAATCGATTCGAGTGATCACTTGAACACACATGTTGATCAAGCAATCTAACTAGTCTAATTGATTAGCCGCGGAATAGACGATGAATTGATCTCCGATTTTTGTGTTTATCTTTTGGGTCCATGATAATAATTAACATACAATATAAACAAGAACAAAAAGGAACCAAACAAGAATTATATCTCTTGTTTACCTCGCGATCTTCTATCATATGTCCTATCCTTTTCTTGAACATTGTGTGGGCGACGATCTTCCAAGAAACGAAGCCACGAAGACCACCTTTCCCTTCTTCTTACTTGCGCCAAGCACAAGAAGATGAATCTTCTTACTTGCGCAACCCTATCTTCCACTCTTAGTGTCGCACGCCCAACAAGGAAGAAGGAAACCTCCCTTCTTGCTTGACCTACTTCTCCTCCATTAAACTCCCCTCCACTTGCTGTCGCTGGCCAAAGTAGGAGAGGAGAGAAGAAACAACTCCTTCTCCTCCACTTGCTGTCGCCGGCCAAGAAAGAGAATAGAGAAGAAGCAACTCCTTCTCCTGCTGCTGTTGGCCAAGGAAGAGTATAGAGAAGAAGCAACTCCTTCTCCTGCTGTCGCTGGCCTTTGGCTCCACCAAGAAGTGCACCAATCTCTCTCAACACTTTGTTGATGCCGTTGGCCCAAAGAGAAGCTGGAGAAGAGAAGAGGAGAGGAGAAAACAAAAGCTTTTCCTCCTTCACCCAAACCTTGCGCACCACCTTGTCAAGCCTTGGCCGTCGACGCCAAGAACCCTAGGAGAGAGAGAGAGGAAGAGGAGAGAAAAATAAGAGACTTAGGGCTTGGTTCATGATGGTTCATGAGGTATATATAGGACACAATAGGGACTTAGGGCTTGCGCACCACCTTGTCAAGCCTTGGGGTCGAGCACCCTTTTATAGTGCTCCTGGGGCGCCTGATTCGCTGGGGGCGCCTGACACGTGCCTTCAGATCGGAGAACCTTCATCCGAAGCTTGGTCAGCGCTTATCCCCTCTAAATCGGCCTCTGGAGCTGACTGGGGCGCCCGGGACCTTCTGGGCGCCTAGCTTGACTTGGTATGCTGGCTTCGTGGCTGATTTGCTTCGATTACCTCTTTGTCTTTGACCTTGGGCGCCCGGGACCTCCCAGGCGCCTAGCCCAGTGTGGTTTCAAAGCGATTCTTGCTTCCTTGCTATTTTTCCTTTGACCTTGGGCGCCTGGAACCTACTGGGCGCTTGGCATCAAAGCATTTAAACCAAAACTGGGTTTCCTTCTTTGATCTGGGCGCCCCCATCAATAGGGGCGCCTGGGTTGGCTGGATTCCGGCCCCTTGCTTGCTTTGTCTCCGGTTCTTGGTACCTGCAAGATACACAAACACAAAGTAAATATACATACAATGTTAGCCTTAAGGACTTGGTTCTGACTTTGGATTTCTACGAAACCCTAGGTCGAATCGACGCAAGTTCCCACCCCCGAGAACGCATCTTTCACCTACTCCATTCAGGAGACGGTTGCCACCCAGTCCTTCTGGTGGACTTTTACTTAGCCTCCGATACCTTCGGATCTCGAGACGTCTGAACCCTGACCCGTCTCTACTTCTGTCCTTAGTCATCGCTCAGCTAAGTTGCTCAGTCCCTCGGACCAAGACTTCGTGCCCAAACCCTAAGTCCAGGACTTCGATGCCCAACCCTCGGCCAGGTCTTCGTGGCCAGGTCTTCGTGCCCAGTCCTCGACCAGGACTTCGGTGCCCAACCCTCGGCCAGGTCTTCTTGCCCAGTCCTCGACCAGGACTTAGTGCCCACCTTCCGAGCACGTCTTCGGTGCCCAGCCCTTTGCCAGGACTTAGTGCCCACCTTCCGAGCTGGTCTTAGTGCCCACCTTCCGAGCTGGTCTTAGTGCCCAGTCCTCGACCAGGACTTAGTGCCTAGGTTAACCTAGGACTTTGGTCTATTTTGTTACTCCTCCTTTGCTCACCCTCCCTTGTTCTATATATCACAGACTTAAGTGTATTGTCAAACATTAAAACACTTAGAGGAGGGCATCACTAATGCAACTTGCACCAACAATCTCCCCTTTTTTGATGTTTGACAATAACTTAAGTTAGATTGGTTGAAAGGGCTAAATTTTAACTCTTGGGATCAAATGAAAAATGATCTAAATTTTGAAAATCTATTTTTGATCCTCTAGGGAAAATAGGAAACAATTTCTAACTTTCACTCTCCCCCCTTTTTGAAAAATATTTTGATTATTTATTTTTTGATCCTTTGGTAAGAGAGTAAAAAATTTATTTATTTCTAACTTAAGGCGCATATCTCTCCCATTGTCATACATCAAAAACAAGAATACTTGTACCAATAATGGAAACATTTTTGAAAAATATTGTGAATATTTTGCAAGTACTTTTGAAAAAAAAATAGTTGAGCTTTGAAAAATTAAGTACTTTGAAAAATGTTAAGAGCTTTTGAAAAATGCATGTATTTTAAAAGATATTTTGAATTTTTGAGAAATATAGGTATCTTTTTGAACAATATTATGCATTTTTGAAAAACATAAGTACTTTGAATGAATTTTTGAGAAGTATAATTTTGAAAGTACTTAGAAATGTTTTATTTTTTTAAAACATAATATTTTCCTTGACTCGGTTTCTTTTCCAGTCTGACACAATCCTAGGAAACCTTGTTAACTACAAGGAAATTTTTTTAAGTGCCCTGGAAAATTCTCCAATTTCAAGTAAGTACTAAAATAGAATTTTGATAATCCAAAAAGGTGATAGTATTTTGACAATATGAGTAAGTACATTTTGAGAAATGACTGAATTTTTGAAGACATAATATTTTGCTTGACTTGGTTTATCTTCCAGTTTGACACAATTATAGGAAACCTTGTTGACTACAAGGATATTTTTCTAAGTATCCTGGAAGTTCTCCAACCCAAGTAAATATTATTTCAAAAATAATTTCATAAGCCACAAAATTCTTAAAAATAGAATAATAGTATTTTGAAAGACTTATATTTTCAGCAAGATTTTGAACATGTTATTAAATAATTTCTTTTAATTTGACCTCCCCCTAAACTTGACCTAGTCCTGGGAAGCTTGTTGACCACAAGTACTCTTCCTCTAAGTCTTTAGGGTTTAGTTCAGATCAAAGGAATTATCCATTAATTTCAAAACAAATAAAAAAATTTTTTTAGAAGTTTGACTCAGACTCCCCCTAAATCTGACACATCCTAGGAGTCCTTGTAGATCATGAAGTGGACCTTCCTCTGTGTCTTTAGGATTTATCAAAATCAAACGAGACCTCGGCATAATTTTAAAGCACAGTTTTAAAATTTCGAAGCATATTTTGAAATAAAGGTAATTTGTTAGATATAGTTTACGAAAAACATAAGACATAGTATTTAAAGCACAGTTTTCGAAAACCATTTTAAAAGACAGTGATTTTTCAAAAGATATTTTTGAAAAAAAAATTAAAGAAATAAACCACTCCCCCTGTACCCAACACCGTTTGACTCTATCTAAGTGTCTTAAGGAACTTTAGTGTTGTCCTAGAAGGCTTATGTGTAATTGTGTGAGTCAAACAATTTTTTAAATGGATATAATTTTTGAAAATATATAATATATCGTCAATCAGACAAGCATAAATTTCATAAAAGTATTATTATATTAAAGCACTATTTTGAAAGTATATTTTTAGAAAAATATTCTAACAATTTTGAAAAACAATTTTGAAAACAATTTTTCAATTTATTAGTCCTTAACATCTCACCCATTCTAGATGTCTCAACACAGCAAGCAGGGTTGCCTTATGGGTATATTGTGAAATGCTTGAATAATTTTCTTTAATTTATTATTAAATCTAAGATTTAATTGAAACATGTGTTAGATTCAAATCTAGCAATAGTAAAGTGAATTTGATTTTCAGTAATTGGCTTCCAGGTCTTGGCGAGGCACTAGACCTTCTTTGGTCGTAGCCTTATTAGATCACCAACCCTTTCCTTGACAAAGCCTTTTATAGAACATTTATCTTCAAGTTACTCCTTGAAAGATTTTGGTCTAACTAGCTTGGGTCTTGGATCGGTAGCTCGGCTAGTTCCACCAAAATGGTGTCCCTAACGTACTATCATCTCACCGCCTCCCAATACTAGGTTGTTCAAGTTAAAATTATTCTTTTTCCTATAACTATTCTAAATTATGCATAGAATTAAACGTGAATGACATGTCATATATCAAAAAATTGCATATGCATGGCATGACAATTATACATGAGTCAAGCAATTCAAATTATTTTATTTAAATTTCTAAAAATGTATCAAATTTTCGATTTGATACATGTCGTGTGAACCCGCAAATATGTCAACCCACTTTGACATATTTAATTTTATTGTTGCAGTTTGGGTAGAATTTTATTTAATTTGAGTTTAAGTTATTTAAGAATTAATTGGAATTAATTTGAATTTGTATTAAGGTTTAATTGAATTAATTTGAATTAATTTGAATTTGTATTAATTAAGATTTAATTGAATTAATTAAGAATTAATTTGAATTTGATTTAAATAAGATTTAATTAAATTAATTACGAATGAATTTGAATTTGTATTAATTAAGATTTAATTGAATTAATTTGAATTAATTAGGATTTGATCTAATTAAGATTTAATTGAATTAACTTAAGTTAATTTGTATTTAATTTAATTAGGATTTGATTGAATTAATTTAAGTTAATTTATATTTAATTTAATTAGGATTTAATTGAATTAATTTAAGTTAATTTGTATTTAATTTAATTAGGATTTAATTGAATTAATTTAAGTTAATTTGAATTAATTAGAGTTTGATTTATTTGAGATTTGAATAATTAGAATTTGATTAAGATTTAATTGAATTAAGTTGAATTAATTTAGAATTAGTTAAAGATTAAATTGAAAATTTACACTTGGAATGGATACCATACTTCTCGCGAGCGGCCTGGAGGGTTTCTAACATAACCC